>VMDO01010159.1:55433-73223 GCA_007922755.1 Pedetes capensis
AAGACGCATTGCTCTAGGAAAAGCTGTGGCAAAAGATCTCTTTAGAGTATTGAAAAGCAAAGATGTCACATTGAAGACGAAGGTGCGTCTGACTCATGCCATGGTATTTTCAGTGGCATCCTATGGTTGTGAAAGCTGGACATTGAACAAGAGAGACAGAAAAAGAATTGATGCTTTTGAATTGTGGTGCTGGAGACGTGTACTGAATATACCATGGACTGCCAAAAGAATCAACAAATCTGTCCTAAAGAAGTACAACCAGAGTGCTCCTTGGAAGTAAGAATGGCCAGACTGCGTCTTACATATTTCAGACATGTAGTCAGAAGAGATCAATCCCTGGAGAAGGACATCATGTTTGGGAGAGTGGCAGGTCCACGCAAAAGAGGAAAACCCTCCACCAGATGGATTGACACTGTGTCTGCAACAATGGGCTTAAACATAAATAAGATCTTTTTCCTGGCACAGAATCGGCAAGTGTTTCTATCTGCTGTAGGGTCGCTATGAGTCAGACTTGACTCAATGGCACCTAACAACAACAAGCCGTGTCAGGCCTGGTTAGTGCTCAGATGGGAGACCACCTGGGAAAACCAGGTGCTGAGGGCTTGGGAGAAGGACCTGGCAGCCCACTCCTGAAACAACCAGCCTTTGAAAATCCTATGAATAGTAGACAGCAGACAGCACTATGATGTCTTTCCTCATTGGTGGTCTGGGCAAGAGAGAGTTCTTTCCTTGCTGATGGTTGCGGCGGAGAGAGAGTTCTTTCCTCCTTGGAGGTCCCAGTGAGAGAGAGAGAGAGAGCTGTTTCTTTGCCGGTGGTCTGGGAGAGAGAGAGAGGGGGGGAGGGAGAGAGAGAGAGAGAGAGAGAGAGAGGGCGCGAGCTATAGCAGTGCAGATAGCACTAGGCATGGCACAGTGTTAGGGAGTGTTATATCTGTTGTCTCTATGAATTGGACCTGACTGGACAGCACCTGACAAGTTTTAGGGCACTATTTAATTTTGTTATTTTGTTTCTGAAGCAACAGAAATTCATGCATTATTAAGTTCTGTTCTTAAAAATGCATTCAGGCTTTGTAAGGAGAGAAGAACCAGCACATGGAATCTCAGAATGTTGTTAAGCAAGTGCAACCACGATGTCGTAAGATGTTGTCATGGTCCTTATAAATTCATAGAAAGTATGATAGAACCACCACCACAACAAATGCTGGAACCATCCCAGAATGACAGAGTGTCATCAGAGAAGCTCCAACCTGTGTCTTAGGTCTCTGAACATTAGTCCTGAATCAGCCAGGCCACTCCCTTCATCTGATCAAAGAGGAGATTGAGGCCACGGAGGGAAGGAATGACTAGATGCATTATCTTAGATAGAGATAAGAGCCCCAGTACTCCCACGATCGCACCGTTGGGGTGTCGCTGGGATGCACGCGTGTTTCAGAGACCTGAGTGAGCAGCCCATGGAGGGGCTGATGTGTGAAGCAGATAAGCCACGGCTCGTAGAATGGGGAATTCCACAGCTGGATGGGCTTCAGTACCACCCATCCCAAAGGTCCTTATCCCAGGGCCTGGAAGTCACAGAGACAGGGGACTACGTGGTCCTCCTTACGTTTCATCTGCTGTTTATCATGGCTCAGAATCAAGGCAGAGGGGGCTGCTTATGGCGGCCCAAATCATGAACTCTCCAGATGTTCACAGAGCACCTGCCTATGACCAGCTTCTGGCAGAGTGCTGGGATGCCGGGACGAGGAAACCAAGAAACTGTCCTCACCCTGGAGGAGTGCAGGGTCCCTGGGAGAGGACAGCACAGCTGACCGTGGCTGACAGAGCAGGGCTCATGCTCCAGCCTTCTTTCTGGAGTGCAGTGGGACACGGAGGGGGTGGAAGTCAGCTCTCCAACAGGTGGGCATAGGCGGGAGGGGTTCGCAGCTCACAACTATGGCTCAGATAGAGGGAGCTCGTGAACCAAGGCTGGAGGCTGGGTCATGGCCCACTGTTCACACACTGAGCAGTGCTGAGCCGCCTTTGGGAGTCAGCATAAGGCTATGGACAGACAGAGCGAGATCAGATACCTTCCTGGCCCTTCATGGAAAAAAGAGAGAGCAGCAAGTCACAGAGAGATGGAGCGATGGGTCTCCTACAGGAGATGCCTTCCAACTGTCGTGAGTGTAAAGGGATGGGCAGAGGCTGCCATTTTCCAGGTTTCCCCAGGCTGAGCAGGGCCAGGGGCTCCAAGAGATCCCCGGTCTTTGCCTATCACTGGGACTCAGCGCACCAGTTCCAGAAGTTTCAGTGAGAAAATGTTTGTTTGCCCAGAGAGCTTTATTCTTCAATTATATTTCATATCATTTTTAATTTTGTGATACCAAGATTTTCAAAGCATATGGAAAGTCTATTGTAATTTCTATTGTTTCTTGAACCTGTTTGCTTGTCAGTAGGCCAACCTCATGTGTTCATTTAATAAGCACGTCCTCACTGTCTGCATGGGCTATACCCATGGAACAGAAGAACTGCTCGACCAAGCCCAGGCAACCCACAGAACATGAGATTGAAATGTTTTGGTGTTTTTGAGCCACTAAGTTTTAGGGTATCTGCAGCCGTACCACCCTGGCATCTGATCACATCAGATCTCAGAAGCTAAGCTGGGTCAGGCCTGGTTAGTCCTTGAATGGGAGACTGCCTGGGAACACCATGTGCTGTAGGCTTGGGAGAAGGACCTGGAATCCCACTCCTAAAAAACAATCAGCCATTGAAAACCCCATGAATACAAGAGAAGCAATGACCTAGTGCCAGGTATGGCAGAGTGTTGGGGAGAGTTTCATCTGTGGTGCATAGGGTTGCTATGAATTGGGCCCAACTTGATAGCACCTAATAACAAGTTAGGCCTGAGGGGTGGGAGAAAGCATGGCGGGCTGGGCCCTCCTTTGTATAGAGCTTAGAGTCCCCTGGGGGTACAGGTGGTCATCAGGAGGAAATGAAACAGGAGTGAGATTGGCTGGGGCAGGGCAGGGCTGCTCTAAGAAGGGGTCCAGGAGGTCCTCAGAGGAGAGACCCTGGGAGCTCAGCCAGCCTCGTGAGGCCAAGGGCAGCAATGGGGCAGTGTCTGAGCACTGTCTGGGCAGAGGAGCAGCAAGTACAATGGCTCTGGGGCAGGAAAAGGCCAGGACAGTTTGATGGCAGTGAGAAGTGGCTGGTGAGAGCTGGGGAGACAGCCACAGCCTAAGCCAGGGGCCCTGAGGCCATGTGCTCTGGTTTGAATGTCTTCACTGCAGCCCATGTTGAAATCTCATCCCCACTGTAAGGCATTAGGAGGGGGGGCCAGGTGGGATGGTAAGAGGTGCCTGGACCAGGAGGGCTCTGAATAGAGGTTCATTTGGCTTACAGTTCAGGGGGCTGAGAAGTCCAAGGTCATGGTGCTGAAGGCTTTCTGGTGGGATTGTAGTGTGACAGAGTACATCAAGCAGTGAAACTGAGCAAGCACGCCAGCTCCTGTCATGTGGGGCATTGCCCTGCTGCTGGACTTGCTCTGGCCGTGAGTGGTAACCAGCCACTGAAGACCCGCAGTCTGATGAGGGGGCGCTGAGTGCCAGAGAACCGCATCACCTGGAAAAGAGGCTTATGCCCATGGCTACTCCACCAGCCCCTGGGGACAGCTCGGAGGTTTATGCCCATGGTGGCTCTTTGCTTCTTTCTTCCAGTGAAGACGCCAACTCCAAGTGCTCAGCTCAACACAGCTTTTTATTGCTTCCTCTGTCCCGGTCAGTGGAATGGACCCTGGCTGCTCCATGCACTGCCCTTATATCCCCTTCAGGGGCTAGCCAGGGACCAATTAGAGGCTGCCACTCCATATGGGTCTTGGCCAATCAGGAGAGATATGCAAATTTGGGTTTGTAAAAGTGACCAATCAGGGGTAGTTCCTGAATGCTCCAATCAGGAGCTGTTTGATGGTTTGGAAGCAGCCGATCAGGTGGAGGGGTTTGAAGAAAAGGATTGGACACCAGCGCCATCTTTGGAAGCTGGACACCCAGGGGTTCCCAGATGTAGGGGAAAGGTTATTGCCCAGGGAACAAGCCTCAGACCTCCCTGGGGCTAACTGCCTCTCTAGACAGTGCCCTACACCATCACTCTCTCTTCTTATAAAGTCACTAATGTCCTCTCAGGCCCCATGCCCATGACCTCATCTAACTCCATTTCCTTCCATAAGCCCCGCCTCTAAATCCACTAACAGATGACTTTGGGGATTAAGTTCCTAACATGTGAACCTCGGGGACGCGCTCACACACAGTAGAACTGAAAGAGTTATCTGGTACATACTGTCACGTGCGTGGTCCTGCATGGAAGGGCCCAGATGCCTTCCTCCCCAAAAATCCCCACGGGGTTCAAATACAATATGCCTCCCACAGATGCTGAATTTGTATTCTAACAGATGATGGGCCACTGAAACATTACATTAATAACCGCCGCGCTCCTCACGCTTCATCCACAGCTTGCTGTCAAAGGGGATCTCATTCAATATTCCACCAGAGCTCCTGTCAATGTTCAGGGGGAAATTCGCAGACTGGAATGAATTCTAAAGAGAAAAACCAAAGTGTAAGGAGGACAAGGGTTGAAGCCATGATTCAAGCTCTGGCTGCTTCTTGCTTCAACTTGATATTTTGGCCTGGGCCACAGACCCTGCAGTTCGAAGGCTGATCAGAGTTATTATTAGAGAACAGAGAGTGACCTTTCCTTGATCTCCCTGGAGTTTTGCGCCATTCCATAGCTTTGTGCCATTCCACAGCTTTGTGCCATTGTCCTTTCCGCTTCTTCTTGCAGTAGAATTATAATTATGTTCTCACCGGAACACTTGACATTGTCATGGAAATGATGGAGACTGCAGATGGGAAAGCTGTGCTTCAGCACAGTGACTCTGAGCCGTGGAGAAATCTGGATAATTAGGCTTTCCTTGCAAGAGCAATGAAGGTTGTGAGCTGGGAAGGCATCCATCTTGGCCTGGCTGGTGTAATACGCCAGTGTGAAGAATGCAGTACTTATTATTATTACTAAGTTATTTCCCCACGTGTCCATCAGTTTGCTATGCTGTGGGGGCTTGCATGTTGCTGTGATACTGAAAGCTTTGTCACTGGTATCTCAGATACCAGCAGAACCCCCCATGGTGGACAGGTTTCAGCTGAGCTTCCAGACTACAACACACTAGGGAGAAGGACCTGGCAGCCCACTCATGAAACAATCAGCAATCAAAAGCTGATTTTTTTTTTTTGTCAGAAGCCCTGACAAGGGTGCTGAGCATGGCACAGCATTGGGTAGTGGTTTGTCTGTTATACGCTGGCTCACTATGAGTCAGATTCAACTTGATGGCACCTAACAACAAACAAAATGCACTTACTAATTTTCTACTTTGCCCCCAAAAGATTCAAGTGGCTTATGAAATTCATAACACAATATTAAAAATAAGTCAGTCAAAGATCAGGTCAAAGAATAAAAAAGAAATTCAAGAAAATGGAAGTAGTCAAAAATACCCCCAATTTTTGCCCAAAGATCCTGTATGCTGTCTCCAATAGGCCATAAATATGCTCTAATCTCCCCAGCACAGAGGCAGAGAGAGAAACACGATCAGTTTCTCGATTCAGAGTTAGTGAGGGGTAAAAATCAATTATTTAGGAAAAGCATGGATTTTTGGTTGACACATAACTGTACATATTTATATGGGACAGGGTGATATTTTGACACACACACATATATATATATACACGATGTGCAGTGATCAAACAAGGGCATAAAGCGTGCCCATCTCGTCAGCATTTATCACTTCTTTGTATTGGGAGCCTTCAAAATTCACTCTTCTGGCTATTTTGAAATATGCAACAAAACCCATGCTCCTTTCCTGGTACTGAAGCCAGAGGGAGATTTAGCGCACTGGATTCTTAAGAAGTTAGTGTTCACCAATGTGGTGAGCGGGGCTGGGATTTAGCTCAGTTGGTAGAGCGCCTCTCTGCAGTCTCTGAGGTCCCGAGTTCGATTCCCAGCACCACAAAAATGGGAGAAGGACCTGGCAATCCACTCCCAAGGCAATCCTGAAATAATAAGTCATTGAAAACCCTATGAGGGTGGCTATGAGTTGGATACGACTTGAGGGCACCTAAGAACAACAACAATGTGCTGAGCAAGGTCTACACAAAATAACCCTTGACAGAGTAGTAGCAAGTTGAATAGGGATTTTTGTTATACTGAAAACTTCATTCCATCAGAGCAGCACCGCAGGGGCCAGAAGCAATGGGGAGTGTAGGCTGGAGCATGGGCTGTGTTCACAGGTGGGCTCTCCTGCCCCAAGGAGGACCCAGAGGACGGCGCCACCACACGCTTGCTTTTCAGGGACTGCATTCGGGTGCAGAGCGTACACACGCCACACACACGTGGACGGCTTCTGCCTCCTCCCAGCCCTGGCCCGAGCTGGGTATTTAGTGGGAGTAGCCAGCCCCTGCCCACCCCCTGAGTCCGGGCCACACTTAGGAAGCCTGGGTTTTGATGTTGCATTCCAGGAGAAGCCCGGGGTTTGCCCACACACACCCTGCCAGACATTCAGCATTCCTTCCTCCTGTGGCACTGCCCCTCTCCTCTTGCCATCATCCACTTCTCAGCTGGAACAGCTGTCACACGCACAAGCAGTTTCTCTCCCCAGGGGACACTGGACAAGGTTTGGAGACAGTTTTGTTGTTGCGGCTAAGAGGGCTGCTACCAGTGGCTGGGGGCTGGGATTTAGCTCAGTTGGATAGAGCACTGCTCTGCTGTCTCTGAGGTCCCAAGTTCAATTCCCAGCACCGCAAAAATGGGAGAAGGACCTGGCAATCCACTCCCAAGGCAATCCTGAAACAGTCAGCCATTGAAAACCCTATGAGGGTCGCTATGACTAGGATACCGACTTGATGGCACCTAACAACAACAACAACAACCGGTGGCTGGTGAAAGTTGTTGTTAGGTGCCGTCGAGTCAGTTTCTGACTCATAGAGACCCTGTGTACAACAGGCAAAACACTATGTCAGTGCTTCTCTGCTGTTCATAGGGTTTTCAATGGCAGATTGTTTTGGGGAGTGGGTTGCTGGGTCCTTTTCCCAAGCCTACAGCACCTGGTGTTCCCAGGCGGTCTCCCATCCAAGTACTTACCAGGGCCGACCCTGCTTAGCTTCTGAGATCTGATGGGATCAGATGCCACAGGGCTACGGCTGCAGGCCTGGTGAATAGAGGCCACTGTCAAGTGACCTTCAGCACCCAGGACAGCAGCAGCACACAGAGCTAAGTGGCCCCAAATGCCTGTGGCACTGAGACTGAGAAACCCAGGCTTAGGTGGGTGCTCCCTTCTGAAAGACCCCTTTTGTGAGCCTGGAAGACAGCCTGGGCCCTGCAATAACACCGCGAAGGAGCTCCCTGTGCCCCAGGCACTTTCCCAAATCACTTCTCTGTATGAACTCCCTGAACCCTCCCAACAGCCCTGGGAGGCAGGCATCATGACGAAGCACCTTGGACCCCTCAGGACCCCTCAAGGCTCAGAGAGGTTAGGTAACATAACCAAGACAACACAGCCGGGAAATGGCAGAGATGGGAGTCGAGCAGAGGGATCCCATCTCCAGGGACTGCACGCTGAGCTTCAGGCTCTGGTAGCACCCGTCGCCACGGCCTGTGACCCCTGGCGGCCAGCAAGCTCTCTGAGCACAGGGACCTGGCTGATTGAGGAACGTGTCCTTGAGTGGGGCACGTTATCAGAGCGTCACACTTCCTCAAGAAGGACAGAAGGAGCTGGGCATGATGGCGCATGCCTGTCATCCCAGCAGCTTGGGAGGCGGAGGCAGGAGGATCGCAAGTTCATGACCAGAGGCAGTCTGCGTAATTTAGCGAGACCCTGTCTCAACAAGTTAAAAAAAAAATGGGCTGGGGGTGCAGCTCAGTGGTCCAGCACTTGCAGAGCATGCAGGCGCGAGGCCCTGGGTTCAACCCCCAGTACTGAAAAAAAAAAAAAAAAAAAAAAAGGACAGACGGACGGGTCACAGACTACAGAGCCCTCCTACCCTGTGAGAAGTGTCAGCCAGCTATGTGTCCTACAGAGGGGGTGCGCAGAGAGGATGGGGGGGAGGGCTCATGAGGAAGGGGAGCTCTGGGTGGAGGATGGGGCGTGCTGTGGATGCCATTGCCAGCCGGAAGTCCTTTCCCCCTCTGGCCTCCTCCTGCTCCGGGGTCCGGGAGCTGCCAGCAGTCTGAGTAACAACCCTGGCCTCCTCTACTCCCTTCTCGCTCAGACACGACCTACGAATGAGCACGTGGTGGCTGGCCTCAGCCCTGCTGCCCTGAGTCCTGCCCATGGAGACCTGCCCTCCCTCTGTTCTCTCCACCATTAGCCCTGACCACTGCAGTGGGAACCTGCCGGTGGCCATGATTCCCCACGCCGTGGGTGGGCGCATCTCAGAGCTGAGCTGTCATCGAGCCCTTTGGGATGCCGGTCTGAGGCTAGGTTCCCCAATCCACTGCATCATCAGCAAAGAAAACCCTTCACCGCCACTGTCAGATTCCCACCTAAACTCGGGGCAGGAGGAGAGGTGCTCTTCCGAGCCCCCAGTTTGCTCCTCAACCCTTGGCCCACTTAACCATGGTTGGGCACCTTGTCATTCTTGCTTTTCCAGTGGAGGAAGCTAAGGCCAAGAGAGGTTGACATGGAGACACCCAGGCTAACCAAACACCATACGTTCGCTGAAGTTTGACCTCAGGGTCACTTTGATTCTTAGAAAAAACCACAGAGCTACATTCCAAGAGATACGGGCACAGATCAAAGGGCTGCAGATGCAGGCAGTAATCACTGAGAACTCCCAGGCCCCCTGATAAGGCAGATAACATGCCCGAGTCAACCTGCAACCTGCAGCACATCTTACATCAAAGGACTGACCACCTGCACCCCCCCCCCCTTATCCCTACCTGTAACCCTCAATAAAAACCCTTACCCAACAATGAGTTGGGTCCGACACTAAACCGCTGCGCAGGTGAAGTGCGGCGCCCCCAAGCTCGAGCTTTAATAAAGGCCCTTTGTTCTTGGATGTGACTTTGGACTCCCTGGTGATCTTTGGGGAACTTGAACTCTGGGCACAACAGATATGGCCCGTGTTACGCGCTCAGTTTCCTTGGGAAACCTGTCATGTTCCCTGTCACCAGCCCTGGGGGCTTACACACGACAGGTCAGCCATGCTAGCCATTCACGAAATATGCAGGGACACGGGGGAGGTGGACTGTAAGGGGCGGGGGTAGAATCAGAGCTCAGCTCATTGGGTCCAGCTGCCTCGCTCACTCCCTGAGCACCTGAAGCTCCATCTTACCTTGCCCGGGGCCTGGCATCCAGTGGACCCTCCACTAACGGGCTGTTGCTAACAACGGAGGAGGCATGGGAAAGAAAAGAGGCCTCGGGGGGCAGGGGCAGGACCTGGAAGCCTCTCTCAGACTTTCAGCAGTCCACTTTTTATTCCGAGGCAAGAGTCAATGAGTGCCAGAAGATGGTTCTATGGATGGCCACTAAGGAGACCCCAGCAGCCAGGGCGACCACGGGCCTCCACTGCTCATCCCCGTGTCTTGGCCAGGTGGCACCCCAAGGGCAACGATTGCCAAGCATCTCCTAAGACCACTTCTTGGCTCATCTGATCTTCTGGGAGCTCAGATGGAAAGGGGGGCTCGGTCACCACACTCACCCCCAGCGATCCTCGGAGATTTAACATCCTGCAGAAAAGGAGCTAAAAATAGACTTGGCTGCTACGGAAATCCAATAACGGGCTGCTAGACTCTGCCGGCTCCCATTGTAAAGTGAACAAAGAGCTTAACAAACCCGAGTGGTGCTCGATACATGTAAGTCCTTAATAACATTTCTAATAACAATCACAAGAACGCGCTTTCCTTTCTTTTTAAAATGTGACCTGAGTCGCACGGTCCTCAAGCCTCTTAAACGTGATGGCTGTCATTGTTCCTCACAACCGGTTCATTCCCATCTCTGATCTCCTTTCCGGGAAGTCAAGCAGAGCTAGTCAGCTGCCATCTGCCTCCATAGGCCAGCGTGATGGTGTGGGGAGCCCCACATGCCACCCAGCTCTTCAGACTGAGGCAGCTGGACCACGAGAAAACACCACGTGCAAGGCTGCAGTCAGCTCTAAGTACCCCTCGCGTCCCAGAGACCCGCTGCCGCAGACTGCGAAGTGGCACCTGTCCTTGTATCACAAATGATTTTACTGACTTTAATTTATATCTTCTAGGCTTCTAAAGGGGCTGGGATTTAGCTCAGTTGGTAGAGCGCTGTTCTGAAGTCTCTGAGATCCTGAGTGTGATTCCCAGCACCACAAAAATGGGAGAAGGACCTGGCAATCCACTCCCAAGGCAATCCCGAAACAGCCATTAAAAACCCTATGAGGTTCGCTATGAGTCGGAGAGGACTCGACGGCACCCGACAACAACAACAGGCTTCTAAGAGATCTTCAGTGGCTGGCAAAGGACAAGTAAGGGCAACAGAAGAGATTGTTGTTGTCAGGTGCCATTCAATTGGGTCCAACTCATAAAGACCCTGTGTATAACAGTCAGTGCTTCTCTGCTGTTCATAGGGTTTTCCACAGCTGATTGTTTCAGGGCTGCTTTGGGGCATGGACTGCCAGGTCCTTCTCCCATTTTTGTGGTGCTGGGGATCGAACCAGGGCTTCAGAGAGTGCAGAGCAGCCCTCTACCCACTGAGCTAAACCCCAGCCCTGATAGAAGATGCAGAGAAGAAAAATGTGGAATAGAAGGGAGGTGAATATACCAGTCACCGAGTAACAGATTGTGAGTGTGAAGCCACTGCTCTAGCCTCCTCCAGAGGCAAGGGTGGCAGCAGGTGGCACAGAGCACACAGCTGCCTCTCACTGACTAAGGGGATGAGATGAGCCACCCCGCTTCCACTCCTGTTGGGACACTGGGTTGCATTCCAAAAGGAATTTGAAACTTGCTTTCTCTTATGACCCCCGTGTGTCTGTCAGTTGCCATGCTGTGGGGACTTGTGTGTTGCTGTGATGCTGAAAGCTGTGCCACTGGTATCTCAGATGCCAGCAGGGCCACCCATGGTGGACAGGCTTCAGCTTAGCTTCCAGCCTAAGGCAGACTAGAGAGAAGGACCCCAATCAGTCATGGAAAACTCGAAACCAGATGAATATTGGCAATTCGAAGGGCTCAACGTATTTATACCATCCATACATTTTCAGCTTTTGTTCGCATGAGAAAAAAGATGATATTTACAAGCCCACACCCCAATCAGTTGTTGAAAACTCTTATGAATAGCACAGAAGCACTGTCAAATATAGTGCTGGAAAATGAGCCCCCCTGGCTGGAAGGCATTCAAGAGACAACTGGGGAAGAGTTGCCTTCTCAAAGTAGCGTTGACCTTAATGATCAGAGTGGAGTAGAGCCCCTGGGACTTCCTTTAGCTGATGTGGCATAGCTCAAAATGAGAAGAAACATAATGGCTGCAACAATGGACGCAGACATAAAAAGATGATGTGCATGGCACAGTGCTGGGTAGTATTTCATTCTATTGTACACAGATTCACTATGAGTTGGACCTGACTCTATGACACCCAACAACAACAACAATTCTCTTATGAGGGGCATCACTGAATGAATAACAGAATAGGAAGGGAAACAGTGGTGATTCTCGTATGTGGAGAAGTCCCTGTGTGCTGGGGTGGCCCTGCTGACTTTTCACAGCCACTGAGGGAGACTTCAGGCTCTGAGCTCCTCACGCTAGAGATCTGTTAGCCTTCCCACACTCCCATGGAGGTGTTGTTATCTCTGTTTTGCAGATGACAGATGAGGTTCAGAGAAGCTGGGTAACTTACCCAGGGTCACTCAGCTTCTCTCCACCACCCTCCTCCTCTGAACCTCTTTTGCCAACAGCATTTTGAGCGCCTTGTTCCACCCGAGCTCAGCCACTTCCCTTCAGCCACTCAGGAGGGGTTGGGTCTGTCCTTCTGTGGCTAAAATTTGCTCCTTCCGCTTCCCATTCAGCTAGGCTGGAAGCACCTTCCGTTTAGCATCAGCAACCTATTCTGACAACCAGTCATTCTCTCTGAAGACACCAACCAAGAAAGGATTTCCCATAATTTTTACAATGAGAAGAACTGCAACGCAAATGGCTCAACTCAATTTCATAAAATACCAAAACACCAAAACAGGCCAGAGAGCCACATGTTAATACGGAAGATGCTTCAACCATTCCACCCTCTTGCTCAAATACGATCGCTGATCATGGTTTGGGCTTGGCAGGAATGTGGTCTTGTTTACGCTCCGCTGTGTTGAAGACCTGTATCTCTCTGGACCATAGACACTTCCCAAACTCACGATGCTTGGTTCTGATACATCAAGATACACCCACTGGGGTGTATTCGTCTTTGGTTTCTGTCATCAGCATTTTGTTATTTTCTGCATATATTGTTGTTGTTAGGTACCTTTGAGTTGGTTTCCGACTCATAGCGACCCTATGTACAATAGGCAAAACATTATTGTCAGTGCTTGCCTGCTGTTCATTGGGTTTTTGATGGCAGATTGATATTTTGGGAGTGGGTTGCCAGGTCCTTCTCCCAAGTTATTTGAAACATAACTCAAGACTTTCTTGATGTCACTTGTTAAAATGTTGCACTGAGTTTTAGGATGGTAAATATCATCTCTTTTCTCATATGAACAAGAGCTAAAAATGTATGGATGGTGTAAATAGGTTGAGCCCTTCGAATTGCCAATATTCATCTGGTTTCGAAGATGGAAGTGATGATTTCATAGGGCTCAACCTAATACAGTCAAACTACGATTTACATCATGGGAGAAGGGCCTGGCAATCCACTCCCAAGGCAATCCCAAAACAGCCATTGAAAACCCTGTGAGGGTCACTATGAGTTGTATACCAACTCGACAGCACCTGACAACAACAACAACTATTTACATCACCCAGCAGCCTCTCAGTCCACCTGGAATAAATTCAGGCTCCCTTGGCCTGGCCCACAAAGCCTTGCATGACCCAGCCTGGAGGCCTCTCTGATCCCGATTTCTCCTGTTCTCAGCTTTATTGGCTTCCTCCATCTATTCTGCCGTTGATTTTCCTTTCTGTTCTGTTCTTGGGATCTTCCATGCCTGCTGCTCTTTTTGCCTACAATTCTATCCCTGGTTGGTCTTCCCTTCTCATCACTTACTCTGATTTTTTATTTGTTTGCTTTGTTTTGTTTTTTGGAGTATTGGGAGGTTGAACCCAGTGCCTTGCACACACTAGGCAAGCGCTCTACCACTGAGCAATACCCTCAGCTTTTTTTCTAATTTTGCTCTTGAGACAGGGTCTCGCTAAGTTGCGCAGGCTGCCTCTGGCCTTGAACTCATGATCCTCCTGCCTCAGCCTCCCTGGTTGCTGGGGCACCCGGCTTCATCACTTACTCTTAACTCGTAAAACAACTGAGCGGACAAGCCTCTCTTTACTTTCCACTTTAGAAGCCCCGTTCTTTTCTAACACCCTCAATTCCAAGCCACTTTAAGCTTTTCTGTACATTTATCCCCATCTGAAATAATCAATGTAATCATCTCTCTGGTTGCGTGCCGTCTCTCCTCTCTCCCCACAAAGGTAAGCCCCAGAGCCAAGACTTTGTCTCCATCAGCGCTGTCAAGCTTGAGCACGCCTCAGAGGCACGCGGAGGTCTTGGGGATCAAGACTGCAAGGCTCCACCCCACAGCTCCCAGGATCCTCGTCCGGGAAGACCTGACAATGGGCATTGTTGACAGATTCCCAAGTGATGCTGAGGCTGTGAGCAGGGGCCACAGCTGGAGAAGGGCTGTTCTGCGTTCTTCACAGTTCTGTCCCCAAGTCCTAGACAGAATGCCCACTGAATACTGTTTTCAGTTGGTTATTCGTCCATAAACGCTAACTCTTGGTGATCCTCCGGGTCACCTCTGAAGAGCTTTCTGCTGGTGGCATTGTGTCTCACATTTTTGTAATCCTTCTGCCCTCATAAAAATTTTGTAAGGTATTTAAGTCTACGCTGGGATTTAGCTCAGTGGGTAGAGCGCTGCGCTGCAGTCTCTGAGGACCCGAGTTCAATTCCCAGCACCCCAAAAATGGGAGAAGGACCTGGCAATCCACTCCCAAGGCAATCCTGAGAAACAGTCAGTCACTGAAAACCCTATGAGGGTCGCTATGAGTTGGATACCGACTCAACAGTACCTAACAACAACAACATTTAAGTCTACAATCAAACATTTTGGATTTTGATAGCAATTACATTAAATCACTTTGAGAAGAGCTGCTATCATTACTCTGTTGAATCTTCCAATCCATGAACATGGCACATCCCTCGCTTTACTTAGGTCTTCTTTGGTTTCTGTCATCAGCATTTTGTTATTTTCTGCATATGTTGTTGTTGTTAGGTGCCTTTGAGTTGGTTTCTGACTCATAGAGACCCTACGTACAATAGGCGAAACACTATTGTCAGTGCTTGCCTGCTGTTCATTGGGTTTTTGATGGCAGATTGATATTTTGGGAGTGGGTTGCCAGGTCCTTCTCCCAAGCCTACAACACCTGGTGTTCCCAGGCGGTCTCCCATCCAAGCACTAACCAGGCCCGACCCTGCTCAGCTTCCGAGATTTGATGGGATCAGACGCCATAGTGGTACAGCTGTAGGTGAAGCACGTTATATGTGATTTATAAATAACAACAACCAAGAAGTTGTGTAGCTACGACCCAAGTTCAGAAGCAGAGCCTGTCCAATGGTGCCTGACCTTTGTGTGCCTCTCCCTAATTGCACTCTTTCCCCTTCCGTTCCCCAGGTGTAAATGCAATTCTGACTTTGGTATTTATCCTTGTCTTGTTTTCTTATAGCATGAAGGAAGTTGCATGTACATGTAAAATGTGTGGCTGGGTTCAGCAAGACTTCAGCTTTACACAATGATGCTATTTACACTGCAGTGCTCTCTCTCTCTCTCTCTGTGTGTGTGTGTGTGTGTGTGTGTGTGTGTGTGTGTGTGCGCTTCGGGGTTGACCCCAGAGCCTTGCACATACTTTGCAATTGCTCTACCACTGAGCTGTGCCCCCGACCCATTTTTTATTTTTATTTATTTTTTATCTAGAGACAGGTCTCACTAAGTTACACGGGCTGCTACTGGCATTGAACTTGTGATACTCTTGCCTCTGCCTCCTGAGTTGCTGGGATTCGAGCGTGAACCACCATTCCTGGCTGCAGTGCTCCTTTGTAATGATTATAGCTAATGGAGCCTCAGGCCCTGGGACGTATGAGGTATACTCTTGGGTTTTCAAATTCACATGAATGTTTCTTCCTACCAGATTTCCTTCTCGTGTCTTGTGCTGATGGGCAAATGTTTTGTTCTTGCTGACACTTCCATGTAGCCCCAAGCCTTCTGACAGTTCCCACCTTATACAAATTCTCATTTTATGCTCCCTATCTCACACTCTGCAGCCATGGCCCTGTGGTGTCCGATCCCATCAGATCTCAGAAGCTAAGCAGGGTTAGCCTGGTTTGTACTTGGATGGGAGACCGCCTGGGAACACCAGGTGCTGTAGGCTTGGGAGAAGGACCTGGCAACCCACTCCCAAAAATCAATCCACCATTGAAAACCCTGTGAATAGCAGAGAAGCACTGACAATAGTGTTTCCCCTGTTGTATGTAGGCTTGCTATGAGTCAGATACCGACTGGATGGCACCTAACAACAATAACAACAACAAATCTCACAGGAGACCAGGGTCTCATCTCTTACCCCATGTGGGTGCTGAACCTCAAGTCCCCAAATAACAAAGACCAGCTCTGCCAGCCACCCCGGGCACCTGAGACATAAACTCCCAGGCCGAATGCTCTGGTTTGCAGAGACCTCCTTCTTTCTTGCACATGAAGACTTTCCTTTCTTTCGAGCTCTGTTTTGTACTGAATTTTCATGTATTTTCCCCTGTTTTATTAGTGTTTTCACCCCGAGTCTCTTCACGTAATGTATTAGTTGCTTTGCTCCCCTCTCATTACTCCTGGACCCTTCTTTAGCTACCTGGCTCCCTTGTCACTGATTGGCGGTGACCAACACTGCCCAGTGTGACTTCTCCATCAATGGCTCTCATTTGTGGGCGACATGTGGCAGTGCTGTGGCAGAATGTCACACTGGGCATTAAAAACAGCTCCCTTCCTAGGTCACTCTCTCATTACACATTCAACAAATGATGACCAAATCTCTGGAGAGTGACAGGCGAAGTTCAGCAGGGCTAGAAATATTCCTGTGGGTGGCCAAAGAAATGTTACAACAGACCAGAACGTAAGTCACCAGTAAACAATAATTTAAAAAGCCTGTGCCTGTGAACATAACTATTTCAAACATGAAAGAAAATAAAAATTTGAAGGCTCTTTAATAACTTAGCCACCTGAACACTACAAAGAAGAACATGTCCACTAAACTATGAAGCGCACAGCCCTTAATATCATCTATCAAAATTTCTGAGTAAAACACATCCTTTTAATTTCTGCATCCCAGCAGGGGAGGCAGGACCAAAGAAATTCTACCCCGATTCCGAATGGAGACAGAGAGTCTGAGAGAGTCATTCAGAAGCAATCGAAAACTCAGACGCTTCGATTTTCACTGTCGGTTTTAGGGGACACTCCAGAGCCCCACTGGAACGGCTGCTGTCTGTCCACAGTGTTCTAACACTTCCAAGGCAATTTCGGAAGAATGAACGGGCTGCCTAAGAAGGGTATTCCAGACAGCTTTCTCGTTCCGGAAATAACCTGCTCTCTAACGCTTCCTCCATCATCTTTTACTGAAAATGAGAGACGAGACACCTGTGCGATTAATGACCCACGTGGAAGAGGCATGGTGGAGCCAACCCTAGAGTGTGCCCTGGCCTGCACTGCGCCCCCCACAACAAATCCTCCTAAAACTCAAAATTAAGCCTTCCCTTTCTTTAAGACAGAGAAGCTAACGAGCACAGGCAAACACAACGAAACAAAGGTTGCCTTTCAAATGCCCCGTGTTTGCTACAAGAACTTGGGGTCGGGAAGAACAGATTCCAGAGGCGAAGGTGGTCTGGGGCAGCCCTGCTGGCCCGCAGCCTGCCACTCCGCTGCGGTGGGACCCGGTCCCAGGGAGGCAACTGAGCAAGCGCTCTAGCTGAGTCCAGCCCTGGGGGTTTGTTCCCACTGGGACGTAGTTCTGTGCAGAGGCAAAGAACAAGAGATGTGCGCTGGGCATAGCCAAGCGGGCAGCCACGTGGCACCACCTGCAGTGCATCTCCCTGGCACGTGCCTCATTTCCCTTTTCCGCAACACGACTATTGTCAAAGTGGCAACAGATCGCAGTGCTGTGAGGAAGGCAGCCGGGAAGGTGCACGTGGGGGCCGTTTGGGATCAGCCATCATCATGAAAAACTGACACGGTCACAGCTCTGTTAAAATCATACACGAAAGGAAAAAACAATGCGACCTTTGGTTTCTTCTTGGCAAAGAAGCTGCCAGCTGCCACGTGACAGCACTTTGAGCTCCTCTGTGATTTGACAGGAGGCACTGCACACATCAAACTGTCTGTCTTGTGCCCCAAGCGGTGGCGCACGCCTGTAATCCCAGCCACTCGGGAGGCAGAGGCAGGAGGATCGCAAGTTCAAGACTAGAGGCAATCTGCGTAATTTAGCGAGACTGTCTCAAAAACTAAAAAAGAAAAAGAAAAAAAAGGCTAGGGGTGCAGTTCAGTGGTCCAGCACTTGCAAAGCATGCAAGTGTGAGGCCCTGGGTTCAACCC
>VMDO01010160.1:0-73263 GCA_007922755.1 Pedetes capensis
AGAAGGAGAAGAAGGGGAGGAGAAGGAAGAGGGGGGAGAGGAGGAGGAGGAAGGCAGCGGTGACATTTCTATCATCAAACAAGTAGACAGGAAGACAGTTATGGCAGCACATACCTGTAATCCCAGTGTTTGGGAGGCTGAGGCAGGAGGGTGGTGTTTGAGCCTAGCATGGGCAACATGAGCCCTGTCTAAAAGAAAAAAGAAAAAAATTAAGAGCCCACCATGATAATAAAAATAGCCCCTTAGGCAGAATATAACTTGCTTTAAAAACAACAACACAAAAAGTTACCTTCCTGACTTGTCTTTACCTGTTTTTGCTGTGGATCAGTAGAAACTTGTCTTTGGTCTGCCACAGTCCATGTGGCCACTTGGAAACTCTGTTCAAGGCACTAAGGACGTGCAGGTGAAGAGGTCTGTCCCCATGGAGATGCATGACTTCTGGGATGGGAGAGAGGGTTGGGGAGCCCCTCTAAGGAGTGAAGCATGTCCCTCTACCCATTCTTTTCTGCGTAAGTCAGTATGGCATGGCCCAGGCAAAGGCCACCAGCTCTGAGGAGCCTTCCCTCGCCACCCCCCACCCCAGTCGAAGCACAATGGCTCAGATCCTTCCACAGCCATGGGCTCCTTCTGCCTCCTATTGCGGTGGGTGGGCAGCCTCTTCTGCTCAAGGAGACCATCAGTTCCTTCAAAGCAGGGCTTTGAGCTGGGCATGGTGGCGCATGCCTGTAATCCCAGCAGCTGGGGAGGCGGAGGCAGGAGGATCGCAAGTTCGAGACCAGAGGCAGTCTGCGTAATTTAGTGAGACCCTGTCTCAAAAAGTAAAAAAATGGCCTGAGGGTGCAGCTCAGTGGTCCAGCACTTGCAGAGCATGCAAGCGCAAGGCCCTGGGTTCAACCCCCAGTACCACAAAAAAGGAAAAAAGTAGGGCTTTGTCGCCTGCTCTGTGCCCACCCCCTGCCTCAAGCCTCTGAAGTTCTCTGACATCATCATGAATAACACAGGCTCCAGCACCCTATTCGGGCCTTTGGTCACTCTTCCCTCCCTCCCTTTAGGCTGGCTTTTCTGTCTTCCTCCCTCCCTCCCTCCCTTCTCTTCTTCTCTCATTCACTGTTACCTCCCAATCTATTCCCCCACTCAGGGTTCTGTGGAATCCTACAGTCGTGCGCCTCCTCCGCCCCCTCCCTCTGCGTAATTTCAGTTATTCAAAAGGAAGATGAATGAACAGCGATGTTTGCCTCTGCCATCAAAATAGAAAGGCAGAAAGCAAAAATAGAAGAGGCGCTTACTGTCTAGCAGCACCCCCACCCCATCCCCTCTGGGATCCAGCCAAATGCTGCAGGCCTTCTTTTTGTTCAGTATTTCCAGTTTTCCCCGACCGCTAGGCATCCATGTCCCGTCGGTGGGCTTGGTTTCGCATCCTCCCCTTTTGCCAGGCACCTCTCGCTCCTTCCCTAGACCTTCCCTCTGGATCCCATCATCATCTCCTCACCCTCAGCCACTGGAGAGCCCTCGACCTTCCGGGCTCCATGCAGCCCGGCTCTCAGAAGCTGTAGCGAGGAGGGCGTGAAGCGCCTGTGTAACCTGAGAGCTTCCCTGGGTTTTTATGGGGACACTGAAGGTCTCAGAATCACTTGGTGGGGAGGACTGGTGTGCTCCGAAATGAGCGCTATTTCTGGGCCTGTCAGATAAAATGCTGTCGCTCCTGATTATCTTTGGCTCCTTGCCCTCCTGAGTAGGTGCACATTCAGCTCCATTCCCCTGATACACCCCAAGCTGGGGGAAGCAGGCAGTCTCCTTTAGCCCAGACGTCCCTGGATCAGGAGCACTTGTCCCCATAAAGCGGCTGGATCTGGAGCACTTGTTCCCTAATGCAGCAACCAACAACAGAAGCTCTCTGGGCTGTGCATGGGCTGCTCGGGCAGCGACCAGGTGGGCAGCAGGGAAATCTGTTCTCTGGCTGTCTTGCACCACCAATGAAGAACATCCCTGGGCAGGTGCAGCCAGGTGTCCAGAGCCACCTCACACATACACACGTCTGCCTTCTGCCCTGTTAGACATAGTTACAGAAACCTTGGCCGTCCTCATGGGAGCTTGGGATGAGATGGGGGAAATTCCAGGCTCAGCAAGCACAGAAATATCTGAGGATCTGAGGAAAGAAGCTCAGTGGGATACAGAAGGTCAGGAGCATGCCTCTGTAAGTGGAAGGGGATCAGTAGGGGAATGTGCTGCAGCGTGTGTGTGCAGGAGTGCAGTGGAGAGAAGATGGGTGAGAACATGCAGTTCCACGTGGCACCGAGAGTAAGAAGACAGAGTGAGCAGGCACCAGGGAGAGAGGAACGATATAAATCATTGGAAGCAGAGTGAGTCTGCGGGGCAATCTGTGGAAAAGCTGGTTGCGCCTACAAGTCATCACAGTGCTTTCTAACTCCGTCCTGCCGATGAACTCATGATCCTCAGGCAGGCATTTGAGTTGATTTAGGGCTGTTAGGCTATCTGGGAAAATACAGCATCCACCAAAATGAAATGTCATGCTCAGCTGGGATGCTTAATAAGGTCCTAGTAAAGTCAAGAAAGGCTGGGATTTAGCTCAGTTGGTAGAGCTCCACTCTGCAGTCTCTGAGGTCCCGAGTTCGATTCCCAGCACCGCAAACATGGGAGAAGGATGTGGCAATCCACTCCCAAGGCAATCCCGAAAACAATCTGCCATTGAAAACCCTATGAGGGTCGCTATGAGTCGGACACAACTCAACGGCACCTAACAGCAACAACAACAACAAAGTCAAGAAAAGCATAGAGGAGCCAGGCAGGGTGGTGCATGCCTGTAATCCCAGTGGCTCAGGAGGTGGAGGCAGGAGGATCGCAAGTTCAAGACCAGAGACAGTCTGCAAAAGTTAGCAAGACTGTGTCTCAAAAAGTAAAAAAATGACCTGGGGGTACAGCTCAGTGGTCCACCACAGTGGCAAACCATGCAAGTGCGAGGCTCTGGGTTCAACCCCCAGTACGGAAAAAAAAAAAAGAAAAGAAAAGAAAAAAGAAAGAAAAAAGAAAAGTGTAGAGAAGGGTCAACAAGACCAGAATCCTTCTAATAGCTCCTTTCTCTACAGCTTGTTGCAGACAGATTTCTTTTCAAAGTTCTTATCACATAGTGGTCTGGTGCATTTAATCCTTATGACAACTCTACTATCACCACCCCATTTCGCAGATGAAGAAAGTGAGTCATGGCTAGGTCCGTGGCTAGGAGGTGGCATGGCCAGTTTGAATGCTGTAGCTTATTTATTTACTTATTTATGTATTTATTATTGTGGTATTCTGGATTAAACCCAGGGCCTTGAACGTGCTTGGTAGGCATGCTGCCAATGAATTACCCCCACCCCTACCCCAGTTCTGGCAATTATACTTTACGAGGTCTATTGCTCACACCGGGCTGGGATTTAGCTCAGTGGGTAGAGCGCTGCTCTGCAGTCTCTGAGGCCCCGAGTTCAATTCCCAGCACCGCAAAAATGGGAGAAGGACCTGGCAATCCACTCCCAAGGCAATCCCGAAACAGTCAGCCATTGAAAACCCTATGAGGGTCGCTATGAGTCAGATACCGACTCGACGGCACCTAACAACAACAACAACAACATTGCTCACACCACAACCCCAAACTCATGCTTTGAAGGGGTGATAGAGAGGCAGCCAGGCGTGGCACTGCACTTGCAAAGTTCCCCCTTGTTCTGGACTTAGAGCTCTGCCAGTGGCTCCCCAGGTGCTGGAGAACATATTTCACCATGTTGGGCACATCTGTCCAGAGCCCAGCCCACCACTTCCTGGTGGTGTTAAACCTCAGCCAGTCACTAATCATGTTGAAACGTCAGTCTCATGTCTGTTAAAGTGGGGATGAAGTTGCTGATCTGCCCACTGGACAGTGTTGCGAAGACCAGGCAAGGTGGCACAGTGACGGCGCGTGGTGCAGGGTGAGTTGTCAAGTCCTAGCCCAGAGGAAACAGGTATTTGTGTGTCCTTGATAACTGCCCCAAAAGGCTCACAAAGAGAGGTACATCTCTTATGAGACTCTGGAAAATGGGAAAAGATGTATCAATGCAAGAGATAGCATGTCTTCAAAGATGACCCCAAGCATGAACTACATCCGCCATGATAACCCTGAGGAAAGTCTCCCTGTGTCCCCTGGAGGAGCCAGCTGTGGTGTGTGAGCTCTGACTACCACTATGCTGTGAGAAAGCCTGAGCTAGCCGTGAAAGGTGAGAGAGAGAAATGCTCAGCCAGCCTCCCGTCACCCCAGCCATCCCAGGCCAAGTGCCCCACGTGACAAGCCAACCATTTTGAAAGCCAGAGTCCCCAAGCAAAACCCACTCAGCTGAGTCCTGTCAATGCACTGAACCATAAAAGATGAAAATAAATTGTTCTGAGTCACTAAGTTTGAGGATAGTTTGTTCTCAGCAGTAAGTAAATAAAGGGTGCCTTAGGCTAACGTTAGTATTTTAACTGAACAGTATCAGTAGCTGTGAGCTTCCTAGCATTCAAAGCAAAAAGGAAAACAGGATGGATTACATGCACCAGTTATCCTGAGGTACTATGATTTACCTAAATGGAGAATTCATCTATCTCCTTATAGTCAAATTAGAATGAAAAGTAAACCATTTTTAATCAAGAGAATCTCTCTTATGTTTGCCAAATTAAAGTCATACAAATTCTGTACTCCGTTCTGCTGGAGGAAACCAAAGAATTGCAATTAATACTAAGAAGAAAATGTCACTTGTATCTGGCCCAAATTTTCCAGACTATAGCTAAAGCCCATTTTTCTCCCATTTGCTTCTCTCCTCGGCGTACCTTGCACCTCTCGCCTCATTCTCAACCCAAATTAAGTCACAAATGGGCTCAGTGACTTCAGGGTCCTAAACAGGCAGAATTAGTGATTAAAACAGAAATGCCGAAAATAGTGGAAACTGAAGCAGATTGGATGATTTATTCAAACCTTCAGGAAAAATTACTATTCATCCCAGAATTGAAATTTAGACCTGGGGTTCCTAATCAAGTGGAAAGCAACTCTTCCCTGACACTAACCCCAAAAAAGGAAAAAGAAGAAATTCGTAAACTCCATGTGTCCTTGTGTCCTTTGGAACCTGGGCCCCGGGGGTCAGGAACCATGTTTGAGGGTCATCTAAACAGGGCAGTGCTTACGCGCGGCTGGTGCGTATTAAAGCTTTTCTTCATTAAATGGCCTTCGGTGCCCGAGGTAATAAAGGCATGAGGATGAAGGAGAATGTGTGATTTCTACTCGCCCCAGTGTGGCTCTGGGGAATGGGCATTCCTGCCGGTCCCATTCTTAGAAGTCTTTGTTGTCACATGGGACACTTAAGGTCACCCCATTCACTTGGGACCTAAATGAGGTCTGGATCACCCTTTAAAGGTAATGAAATTGAGGCAGGAGTGGTGGCACATGCCTGTAATCCCAGTGACTCGGGAGACAGAGGCAGGAGGATCACAAGTTCAAGACCAGAGTAAGACTGTGTGATTTAGTGAGACCCTGTCTCAAAAAGTAAAAATAAGAAAATGGGTTGGAGGTGCAGGTCAGTGATCCAGCACTTGCAAAGCATGCAAGTGTGAGGCCCTGGGTTCAATCCCCAGTACCAAAAGAAATAAAAATTAAAAAATAAAGGTAATGATATTATCTTTTGCACCTTGACATACTTATTTCTTTTTCTCCTCCCTCCCCCATCCCTCCCCTCCTCCACCTCCTCCTTTTCATCCTCCTCTTCTTCTTCCCCTTCCTCCTTTCTTCTTCCCCTCCTTCTCCTCTTCCTCCTCCTCCTCCTCCTTCTTCTTCTTCTGTATTTGGGGGTTGAACCCAGAGCCTGGAACATACTTTTCAAGTACCCCACCACTGAACAGCACCTTCAGCCTATTTATTTATTTTTGTTTCAAGTCAAGATCTCATTAAGTTATGCAGGCTGCCTCTGGCCTCAAATTTGTGATCCTCCTGCCTCTGCTTCCCAAGTTGCTGGAATTACAGGCATTCACCACTGAGCACCCCTTGACATCATTTCTAAACTTGTCCCCCTCAATGGTGTTCATACCCCTAAACTGGTATGAGATCTTCCTTACACTAAGCCCTTTGTGGGAGAAAAGACCACACTCAGATCCCAGGTGAATCCCTTATTCTGCATTTGCATAAATACTTTCTGATTATCGAGACAGTGCACACCCATGGTTTATCTCATTCACTCAACAACTGTACGAAGTGTATGAAGTAAATTGGTGTGGGTTGAACTGTGAACCCCTAAAGATATGTGAGTCCTGACTCCGTACGGCACCTTTGGATGTGACTTTGTGTGGAAATAGTGGCTGTGCAGATATAATCGAGTTAAGACTAGGTCACAGGGTAGACCCAATTCCATATGACTGGTATCCGTATAAGAAGAGGGACATTTGGATACAGATCCGCACAGAAGGGGAACAATGTGAAAAAATACAGGGAAGACAGCCATGGGAAGATGGAGGCAAGAGTGTAGTTATGAGGCTATAAGCTAAGGAATGCCTGGCCCCCAAGATCCTGCAGAGGCAAAGGGGGCTCTCCCCTGGGGGTTTCAGAGGGAACCTGCCTCTGCCAGTACTTGGGATTTCCACCTTACACATCCATGAGACTCTAAATTTCTGTTGTTTCAAGCTGCCCGGAACGTGGTCCTTTGCTTTGGCAGACCAAGAAAATCAGAACGCAGCTGTATGTTAGCTTTCTGCATCTTTTTATCCAATGTTATGGAGCATCTACTGTGCACCAGGCTCCGTACTGAGTTCTGGAACCCAGACCCAGACCCTGTGTGCTTGGAGATTGATACAAAACCAGCCCAAGTTCCTGAGCCGTCTGGTGAATTTCCAGGCTCATTCCGCTGGGTCTCAGGCTGCCCTCAGTGCCCTCCCACCTAGGCGCTCCTTGGCCATCTCTAGAGTCTGGTTTGTACCCATGCCCACAACAGATAAGGCTGACACCGGAAGTGACTTTGGAGGTCCCATCCACCTCTGAGCAAGCTGAGGCTCAGAGGGGTGGCGCTGTCAGTAGAAAGGCAGCCTTGGACTCAAACTCACCCTCTTACCCCCGACTCTGCTAATTCATGTTATGAAGGAGCTCAACAAACAACCAATGGTTGTCGTTTGTTGAATACATACTAGATGATTGGTGGGTGGTGACGAGACTGTGTCCTACATCCCAGAGGTCTGAGTGGAGAGCGATGCCTTCCTTCAGAGAGTGAATTTCTAACGGTAGAATGTGGTAGCGGAAGTAGAATGTAGAGCAGAGACATTTGGGTGTGAGGGCAGGGTCTTTAATGCACCTTTTATCTCCTGGGCCTAAAGAAGCTCCGTGTCTGCTCAGTATAGGACCAGCTCCTCGGGGAATTCTGGAAGGGGGCTCAGGAAGAGCTCACTCTCCTGTGTGCTTTGAGGGACTACAAAGGCTGCGACCTGTGCCCTCCCGGATGCAGAGGGAAGCCCTGGCCTCATTATATGTGTGGACCACAACTGCTGTTTTAAACTCTAATACTGCTGAACAATTCAGAAATAGATCCATTATAGGTCTGCTTTAGCCCCAGGGCTTTAACACAGGTCACTAGAAAATCCGAGATTTCACAGTAATTCAAACTTTAAGAGAGAAAGGAAAAAATGCTCTTCAGCACTTCCGTCCCCCCACCCCCCACTCCTCCTCACCCCAGGCCTGCCTGGGAGCACCTCTTCATTTCTCTAGCGCTCTGGAATAAATAGCTCTTACGCTCAACTTGAAATCTAAATTTTTCTTCAGCTATTAATTGATAAGAGCAGCTCATTTTACCTCTCCTACTCTGAAGTAAGATTATAGTGTAAATAAACTGGGTCAGGTTTAGCAGGATGGACGTGAACTGTTCTCTAATTCCCCTTAATCTTTAGTAAAGGAATAACTAGGATTTGGACGTCAACATTCAATAAGCAATTATGTCCTGGCTCCTTCATACTCCGTCTAAATCAGTCCACGGTTCCCTCAAAGCAAATTCAACAAACCTCCAGACCTTGCTTTTAAATTGCAATCTCCTTGCATTGTTCCAGCGGATGAGAGGCGAGTTGTGGTTGTAGGGGAGATTTGATTGCGCTCATATTAATTTCTATACTATGAGGGATCTCATGGCTGGCTTGAAACTGATCAGGGAAAAGGGGGTCAGTAAACAAGAATTTCCTCGACTACTGATAACCACACTGTGCTCAGCATTTCCTGAGCCTGGTTTCTCATTTTCGCAGCACATTAGAATCATTGTCTGATTATTAATCTCACCCTAGAGCTCTGAAGAGCTTATGCCGCCCTGTAGAAGTTAATGAAGGCTTTTATCTATAGATCTGGTGCTAAATCACTGAGATTGACTGACTGATAGGGTAGGCACTGATAGAACTGACAGAAAGAGGAGTTAAACAGGAAGAAATTAAAGACAGGAAGAAGAAGGCGGCTCAGGAAAGAAGGAGGGGGAGAAACCAAAACTGGATGGTAACTTCAAAACACCTCATTAGGAAAAATGGGGCAGTTAAGGGAGAACTCACCAAGTAATCTGCTTACACTTTAATTAATTATTCATTTATATATATTTATGTGGCACACTTTCTCTGGGGAACCCAATGTGCTTTGCAAACATATTAAATAACCCTCTCAAATATGAGTGAAGTAGACAAACAGCAAATTGACTCCATCAGTGGCTACACAAATCGGAGGGTGAAAACTAGATGTCCCTTTTGGGGGAGAAAATGTCAGGAGCCATGAACCAGAGGGGCCATGTGGCGTGGGATCTCTCCTGGGGGCTCAGGAAGCTGCAGAGATCTGTTCTGGCACCTTCCAGAGTAAGCAGGGTTCTTTCTAGATAGATAGATAGATAGATAGATAGATAGATAGATAGATGATGGTATATGGGGAGGTACCCAGCTAAGCAGACACACAAATAGGCATGAAACACTATACAAAGCAAGTCTATTTGGGGGGGGAGGGTGTCATTGGATGAAGATCGAATGAAGTGCACTTGAAAGAATACTGCCTCCAAGACAAAAACGAGAGGAAGTATTTCAAATCAAGAGTATGGATTATGACGTTACATAAAATGAAACCGCAAAGGCCAAGTGTCAAATGATGAGCAATAATGTTTACTAAGTTGTGTTTAAACATTTTAAGTTCCTAAAACTGTATTCCCCGTGTGGTGTTGACAGAACACCTAAAAACAACAACAACAACAAAAAAAACCTGTAGCGCACATGGTTTAAACACCTACCCAGAGAGTATAAATGTGTATGCAAAACCAGCGCAGGGCAAAACTGCAGCACCACAAAGCTTAGCAAATTAAAACAAAAACCAAGAAAACAAGAAGCGAAAGTAGCAGCTGTTTGGCTCCAGCAAGTGGCGCAGAGCACGCCACTGCCCCGCACTTTACAGAGCCCGCCTGGGCTGAGCCCTCTCTGTCACTTACAGCCACAGACTTCTCGTCACCAAACCTTACAATCAGGAAGTTGTAATCCACGTATGTAGGAGGACAGACAACGATGTTGGAGAGGAGCCAGGTGCCGGGGCGCAAGCCTGTAATCCCAGTGTCTTGGGAGGCGGAGGCAGGAGGATCAGCAGTTGGAGACCAGAGGCAGTCTGTGTAATTTTGCGAGACCCTGTCTCAAAAAGTAAAAAAATGGGCTGGGGGTTGCAGCTCAGTGGTCCAGCACTTCCAAAGCATGCAAACTCGAGGCCCTTGGGTTCAACCCCCAGTACAGAGAAGAAAAAAAAAAAAAAGATGTTGGAGAGATCGTGGTAATTAAACCACAACTTGTGTTTTTTCACGTATGCATCAGTATGAGACCCATCCCCTATCCACGGAAGTTAAGATTTGGCCAACTACTCTGCAGAGCCTGCAGCCATAGCCCTGTGGTATGCGATCCTGTCAGATCTCAGAAGCTAAGCAGGGCCAGGCCTGGTTAGTACTTGGATGGGAGACCGCCTGGGAACACCAGAAGCTGTAGGCTTGGGAGAAGGACCTGGCAACCCCCTCCCAAAAATCAATCTGCCATTGAAAACCCTATGAACAGCAGAGAAGCACTGAAAATAGTGTTTCCCCTGTTGTACAGAGGGTTGCTATGAGTCGGATACCGACTCAACGGCACCTAACAACAACAACAATCTGCAGAAGTTCCAGTGGGGAAGCCGAACTTTCTTATCATTCCAGAATGAGAGATGACCTTACATCAAGATCACTGTCAGGAAATTAATGTAAAAAGAGAGAAGGGTGATGAGTTGGAAGGGAAGAAACTTTTTTTTAAAAGCAAAATGAACTCTACTGATTCGCAACTAACTCCTCTTGGAATCCTGACAGCTTTGTTTCCATTTGGCTGTTTTCCTTTATTTTTCTTAAAGAAAAATTTCTCTCTCTCTCTCTCTCTCTCTCTCTCTCTCTCTCTCTCTCATTTTGTTTTAAGAGAAGCAACTTGGTATATAGGATAGATTGGTTCTAGCCCAGACTCCATTTATTTATTTATTTATTTATTTATTTAGGGTCAGGGTCTCACTATGCAGCCCAGGCTATCTTCAGTCTCCCTATGTAGCCCAGGATGGCCTTGTGCTCACGCTCCTCCTGTCTCAGTCTCACAAATGCTGGGATTACAAGTGTACACCACCACACCCAACCTCTACTGATTATTACTCAAAGGTCTTTGAGCAGGTGCTTAGGCCTTCTGAGCCGGCTTTACAGTGAAAATTATGATGGCAATCTTCAGGATGGTTCTGAGGATTCTATGAAAAGGTGGCAGAGAAAGTACTTGGTGAGCTGTGCAAATGTGTTAGGTGATTAGTATCTTGCTTGGACAGGGATAGAATAGCTTAGGGCACACACTTCTCCCACCCTCTTCCGTGAGAGGCACATCCAATTCTGCTGCCACTAGAATACTCCAGAATCATGATCTAGCTTAAAAGATCTTGGTCTTACTTTATTATTTGATTTACCCTTTGGGCAAACCTAATTTTAATTGGTTAATTTCAATATTATTCAGGAATCGGTCTTAATACGAACCAGCCAACCATTTTCCTACCTAAATTCTCCCACTTTGAACAGCACAGGATCACATAACACAAATAAACAAACTCCCTGTCACCTTATTCCTTCAGGGAGTGTAGATAAATCCTTCAGAAGACAGGAGGAAACACATGCCTGCTTCCTGGGGTGACTTTTCCCTTGGGGCTTCTCAGACTCAGATCAACTAAGGCTTTCTAATGCAGTTCCCATTCTTAGCAGATGCTATGGTCTGAACGTGAGTTTTCTCCCAATTCTTACGTTGAAACCTAATCCCCAAGGCGATGGTACAGGCTGGCGAAATATTTGGGAGAGGATTCGATCATGTGATCAGAGCCCTCAGGAACCAGATCAGTGCCCTTATAGAAGAGACCCCAGAGAGCTCCTGGGGCCCCTCCACCCTGTAAGGACATAGGGAGAAGACACCATCTATGACCCAGAAAGTGGGGCCACCAGATGCCACATTTCCCAGCACCTTTATTTCGGACTTCCCAGCATCCAACACTGAGAAATAAATTTTTGTTGTTTATAAGCTACCCAGTCTGTAGTATTTTCTTAACAGCTTGGGCTGACCAAGACAGGTAAATATTGCTTTCTATCCTCTAATCCAAAACACCAAAACTTTGTCAAATCATGAAAGGCCTGGAAATATTGATAATTTTCGGTAATACTTGATTATTCACATTATGAATCTAAGTTAAGAATATTTCTATATCAATTATGTGTATTATCTATGGTCATATGTTATGGTTTAAATCTAAAATGTCCCCCAAAGAGCAGGTGTTTGAACATTTGGTCCCCAGCTGATGGCGCTGTGGAGGCTGTGGACCTTTGGGAGGAGGGTGGTAGCTTTGTGGAGGTGGGTCACTCAGGCAGGCCTTTGGAGTTTGACCCAGACTCTCAGGTCCAGTTATTATCTGCTCCTGATCCGCCATGGCATGAAGTTCGCTGCCAGAGGCTGCATCCTGCTCCATTAACACGTGCTCCCCCACCACAATTCCCTGCCTCTATGGACTGTGATCCTCTAACAGCAAGCCCCCAATAAATCACTCCTCTTATGAATTTGTTTTGGTGAGGTTCTCTGTCACAGTAACACACAAGCTAAAGCTTCATATATGCATATATAATTATCAATCTATTTACCAATGGGTTCAAACTCACCAGACTAGGTGTCTAACATCAACTCACCAGATTTAGTTTTATGGCGGCCAACAGTGCTTCTGTGACACTTCTAAATCCTATATCTCCAATGATATAAAAGAAACACCTGCCTACCTAACCAATTCAATAGAAAGGAGGCAAAATACCAGGAAAGACCCAGCAGCCTGGAGGTGAAAGTAAAACTTCTCAAATCATAACCCTGGGTTCCTCCTATTGAGTCTCCTTAAATCTCACACACGCTGCTGAGAGACTTGGCCACTGCCTTTGATTTTACTTTTAGGGACAGCACAACGGAGATCCAAAGGTATTTAGCCATTTTTCAAGGTCACACACAGACAGCACTGTAAAAACGCAAAGCCAACCAGCTCTACTCGGCACAGCTGTGCAGCCCTGGCTGGCTGGTGATTTCTGTCCAAGCGGAGGACGCCAGGCAGCAGTCCCCTGTCAAAGAGTTTCTCTCTCTTGGGAAATTCCACAGAGCGTTTCCGATTCCTCCAGACTACAGTTAAGCATCCATTCTGTTACAGCTTTTAATACCCTCCTATCTTCCACTAAAATGAGACAGGAGAAATAGTTAAAGTCTCAAGAGCAACAAGAGGGAGCAGCGATTTCTTTTCTTATTTCTCTGCGAATGAAGAAATAGCAAGCTATTTTTGCATTTCAAACTTTAAATTAAAAAGTTGACCTGCAGAAACCTCAACTCAACCTTCCTCAGTTAAGGATGGGATCTGCCCTAGTTGGGAATTCAGAGGAAGGCGAACAAGGAGTCATTTTCATCTCTATGCCATGTGTCTAAATAGTTTGAAAACTCAGACTGATTATAGGTTGAAAACCAACCAACCGCATTCTATAGTAAAATTTTCAAATTTAAGACCAATTCTCAAATTACTGGTGATACTTGTTTTCATTGAGCAAAATTTTCTATACCAGGTGTATTAATTATGGAGCCTCTACGACAGTGATTTAAAATAGGAGGGGCTGATCCCCAAGAGACATTTGTCAATGTATGGAGAAAGTTATGGCTGCCATAACTGGGGATGGGGATGGCACGCTACTGGCATCTAGTGGGTAGAGACCAGAGATGTTATTAACATCCCATGATGCACAGCACAACCTGCAGAGAGTGGTCTGACTCAAAATATCAGTAATCCTGAGGCTGACAGCTTGGTTCTGTGACAATCACAGTTACCATACAATAGGTAACATTCAGTTTCCTTCCCCCTTTGGGCTCTGTCTCCCCATTTCTGCCCCTTCAAAGTTTGTGGCTACACTAGTGTGCTAGGCATTGCATTAGCTTGGATCAAGAAGTCTTTTTTTTTTTTTCCAGATCTTTTAAATCACCAAATATTGAATACCTAGAGTCTGAACATGTTATTTTGATGTACTTTACGACTAGCGTTACCCACGGAATCAAGAGTGTTTATATTTTGAGTTTGTCTACATTTAATTCCAGCTGTAAATTGAAGCCCCAGCACACAAAAGCCACACAAGCCCTTTGAGCAGAGAGATTATGCCAGTTGGTTGGGTGCCTTCTGCTTTATTAAAGTTGAATCCAGGCTTCCCTGTCGGGCTCTTACAGCGAAGCACCTTTGCATCTTCAGGCAGCAAGCCTGGCTTCCAGCCCAAACAGCTTGTTTTGTGCCAAGGAGAGAGCAGATCCAGATAGCTGGCACATGTCCCCCACTGCCCCCCAGTGTCTTCCCTACCATCCACTCAGTCCTGGTGGCCAACAGCACTCAGGGGACATCTGCAATTGAGTCAAGAGGCTGCCCAGGGATGGGGTAGAGGCAAGAACCACTTCTGAAACCCTCTTCCCTGCTTGTTTCTGAATCCCACAGCCCACAGTGTGAAACCAGAGCCCTCCCTGTCCCCCTCCTATCCTTCCAGGTATGTCACCAAAGCTCCTTTAAGGCCCATACACTCCTGGTCACATCCTTTGCTATCTCCATTCTTGCCACATTGGTCTCATGTCCTCATGTAAGTCATACTCTTCTCACCACAGGATCTTTGCACAAGCTGTTCTACTTCCTCAAATTTTCCCTCTCCTGATCCTTTACCTTAAAGTACCTGCCCAATTGCCTCCAGCTTTAGCCCTGTGGCGTCCAATCCCGTCAGATCTTGGAAGCTCAACAAGGTTAGGCCTGGTTAGTACTTGGATGGGAGACTGCCTGGGAACACCAGGTGCTGCAGGCTTGGGAGACAGACCTGGCAACCCACTCCCAAAAATCAATCTGCCATTGAAAACCCTATGAACAGCAAAGAAGCACTGACAATAGTGTTTTGCCTGTTGTACATAGGGTTCCTATGAGTCAGATACCGACTTGACTTGACAGCACCTAACAACAACAACAAATCTGCCCAATTATCACTTCCTCAAAAACATTTCCTGGGCCTCCCTGACTAACTCACCCATAGTGACCCCTATAGGGTTTTCAATGGCTGATTGTTTAGGGATTGCCTGGGGAGTAGATTGCCACATCCTTCTCCCATTTGTTGCAGTGCTGGGAATCAAACCCAGGACCTCAGATACTACAGAGTGGCACCCCACCAACTGAGCTAAATCCCAGCCCCCTGACAAAGTCACATTCTAATACACATTTATATCACATCACATTCTCCCTTAGAGCACACTCATGCTGATGCAATTTTACAATTATGTGTGCGTTTATTGAAATCAAGACTGTTTAGGACACATCACTGTATCCCTAACACCAAGAGTAAATACTAGGTAACTGTTGCCTAACCATTTAATTTTTAAAATGAACAAATGGATGAAAAAACAAATGAGTGAGTGAATATCCCACTCTAGGATCTAAAATCAGGAGCAGAGTCATAGCCATGAAGCTGTGTGTGTGCGCTTACATCCAGGTCACCATCTGGATGGTTAGTATTTCTTATTTAGGATATTTCAAGGAGCAGAAGAGAAATCTTGCCTATAAAACATAGAACTTGAGGGGGAAAATGTATACCTCACTTAGCACGTCATTAAGTTAGAGAACAACTCCCACACTGTGCTCTGTGATGAAGCCAACATCTAGATTCTCATTGCAAACTTGGCTTCCCCAGAATTCTCTGTTCCTCCTTCTCCTATCTCTACTGCTTCTGAAACACGAAATATCCACAGCTGCGCCATTTCTTTGCATTTTTTCCCCCGGTAAGGTTAACCTTCCATCTTCAGCTGTGTGTTGTGCAATACCCACAAGACCAGCACTACTGCTTGAGATATTTAAATATGACTTTGAGAAATGAGTCTGTCTTAGATATAAAAGCCTACAGTCGCCATGATGAACATGACTGCAATGTTTAAAAGCCCTAAATAAAGAGATGCGGTACTTTCTGCATATTCATGGCTGAAATGAATATTATATAGGATGCTTGTTTTTGTTAGCATTCAAAGAAAGCAGAAGGAGAGAATGTAGATTTACTTATTTTTATCAATGAAAACAATGCCACTTGACCAGAGGAAGAATTGTTCCTTCTAGTGTGAAGAGCAATATGTGCTCAGAAGGCAGTTCTGTGCATTAGGCTCTGAGCAAAGCTTTATTTTTATATTATTGTGGCATTTTATGCACAGTCCCCAAGTGCCTTGTCAGTGACAGCCACTCATTAAATCATTTAAACTATCATATAAAAATAAAAATGGATTTTAAGCTATACTGAACCAGTCAGTCGGTTAGCAAATACTGATTGCTCCCTGTGGGGTCCCAAGTATTCTTTCCATTGATGGAGGTACATATGAGAGAAGGGCATGGTCCATTACCTTGAGAGGTCTTAGGGACTAATCAAAGCGACAAACAGATGAACCTGCAATCAGAATCAAACTATTCAGAGAAATCTCTCTTTGTGGAAAGGATTGAAGGTCAGCCATGGATCAGTCTTTGGACCCATCCAAAATGGTGGCAGGTTGTAGGTCAGACAGAAGAGGCAGCTGGTCCCCAGGTAGGAGACAGTTTGGCAGGAAGTTGGAAAGTTGGGAAATAGAATGAAGATTCTCCAAGAGTCAACGGTTGATCTCCTCCCCCTGGGGACCTGTGCTGGCACAGGATGAAGTCGGTAACATCTTGCACAGGTATTATCCCCCTTTCTGGCCGTGATGGTTAATTTTGACAGTCAACTTGATTGTATTTAGAAATGCCTAAGGGGGTGGTAAAGCACACCTGTGGGTGTGCCTGTCAGGGCGTTTCCAGAGATAATTAGGTCTCGAGGGTGCTGATGTAATGAATGGATTGATTCCTTGGTGGATTCATAATATGATGGCATTATTGGAAGATGGTGAAAGGTAGAAGATGGGGCTTAGTTGGAGGAAATATGTCCCTGGGGGCATGTCCTCGGGATTACATCTCACCCTGGCCTCTTCCTGTACACCCTTCTCTCTGCCTCCTTACTGCCATGATGTAGCTTCTCCATCACGATGGACTGAACCCTCAGAAACCATGAGCCAACATAAGCAATTCCTCTCCTTAGGTTGTTTGGCAGCTATTTGGTCACAACAATAAAAGTAACCAGTAAACCAGCAAAACTCTCATAGACTGGAGGTGAAAATGCAGACTGGTTCAATCACTCTGGAAAACCATTTGGTAATATCAACTAAGTTGAGATATGTGAAATGTGTGAGATATGTATCAAGCCTATAACACACCTATAGATATATATAGTTCCAAATTCATTTCATGTGCACCAACAGATAGTTACAAGAATGTTCATGGAAGTCTTATTGACAAATAACCAATAACTGGGTACAATCTAAATATACATCAACAATGATATATATAAATTAACTGTGATGTACTCACATAATGGAATACCACATAGCATCGAGGATTGGTGACCTAAAACTACACATAGCATCATAAATGAATCTCATAAACACTGAGTGAAAGAAATAATGCCCTGATGAATTCATAGCATTTGATCTTATTTGTATAACATTTAAAAACCAGAAAGCCAAATAGTAGCTTTTACGGCCAGAATAGTGGTTGGTTTCCTTTGACGAGAAGATAGTAAGGTACAAAAGGAGCTTTAGGGGCATTTGTTTACATGATATTCGTGTTTTGTGACAATTTACTAAGCTACATGTTTATTTTTTGTGTGTACTTTTTTGGAACGTATGTTACACATAAATTATGTTTTAATGATCAAAACTTTCCCTTTTAAGATGTGTGAGCCTTTGAAAACAAAAACACTAGAATTCAAAGAAATATATCACTCGTGGGTGGAACTACTTCCACTCTACATGCTCGAAATTTGCAGAAGTATGTGTTCATCCTCTGTAGTAAGCTCAAGGGCCGCTGGCATAGGCAGTGGTAGTGTGCATGGGGGATTATCATATAAGACCCAGGAACTGAAGGTAAGGAAAGAAGCAAAAGAGCAGAGCTGGGTGAATGGTGCCCAAGGCCAGATATAATTGGTGAAAGAGCAAAGACGGGTCAAGTACAGACTTGTTGCAGAGGAGTCCAGGAGCAGGTTGGAAAACAAGGCTGGGTTGAAATCTGGGGGCAGGGGCTAAGGACTGACTCATCATGTTACAGCATTAAGGCCCCCAGGAGCCCAAGAATTCTGAATTTCAACTTGGGCTTCCAGGTAGTAAAGAAGGTATATTTGTCAAGGCATGAGGATAGAGCACAGCTTAAGGAGCATTTGTTAGCTTGATTTATTACAGGTAAATATTTGGACATATGGTGGACTGGCCTCCATTTGTGCTCTTGCCCCAGGGTCTGAGACTACTGGGAGGACCTGCCAAAATGCCACGTTCCTCCTTTAGAAGAGGTTGCTTCTCTCGCAGAAGCACATTTTGGCTGCTGCTCTAGCTTATCAAGCTGCTTTTGGAATGCAGATTTGTACATATGGATACCAGTTGTTAGCTGGCCTCTATTCCTGAGCTATGGGCAAACTCCACATTGGTGACCATAGCTTCTCATTTGCTATGGCTTGAATTTGTACTCCTCTTCACACCATTCATATGTTGGAAACTTAATCCCTAAATTCATATGTTGATGATATTTGAAGGTGGGGCCTTTGAGAGGTAATTAAGATTAAATGACGCTATGAGAGCAGGGCCCCCATGATGGCATTAGAAGCTTTATAAAGAGAGGACATAAGACCCCATCAAGTCCACTTGCTCTGTCTCATCATGTGATACCCACCATCATATTACAATGCAGCCAGACAGTCTTCACGGGAAGCAGAGCAGATGTTAGCACCACACTCTTAGACTTCCTGGCCTCCAGAAGAGTGACCTAAATAAACCTCTGTTTGTTATAAATTACCCTGCCTGTGGTATTCAGTTATAGAATCAGAAAGCGAACTAAGACATTGTTCATTCACGCTAATAAAAATGTTAAATGGGACAGAAGTAAGTCCACAATCTTCTGGTAGCATGTTAGAGATCGCTCTAAGATCGAGATCAGCTCTTTGATCCACACACTCTGGAGGTGCGTGTGTGGTCACTTCCAGTTCTGTCCTACCTGTGAGGATATGCTTGCTGCAATCTCTGTACTTGGTGTCCATGGCAGGCTGCTGACCTCATCCTCTGGAACTCCCACAGAGAAGAGACGGGGTAGCTTTTCCAGATTTGCCTGGTTCTGGAACCCACTGTCTCTGTCTATTCTGTATGTGATCTCCACCCTGTGTCCCACTAGGGGCTTCGTGAAAGCAGTTGAATTTGACCACTTCATAAATTCCCAAGTACAAAAGGTAATGAGGCAACCTACAAGGTGATCTTCAAAATTTCTGGACCGGTGGAAAAGGAGGTAATGACTTTGGAGAACCCAAGGGCAGCGGTCAGCAGACTGCTTCTATCACACACCAAATCACAAGTATTTCAGGTCCTGCACATCGGTTTCTGTTGCAACTACTCAGCTCTACCATGAACTCAAGCGTAGCACAATTACCAGCTATAGGCAACACTGAATCCAGTGGGCATAGCTGTGGCCCAGTGAAATTTTATTTGCAAACTAAGTGGCAGGCCAAATTGGACGTGCCAACCATAGTTTGCAGAGGTCTGTTCTAAGATATAAATCACCCCTTAAGACTAAACAAAGAACATCAGGAAACAGATTATCTTTCTTGCATGGGTGAGGAAACAAGGACAATACCAAATAGGACATTGAAGGTGGCTCACGTTGCGTGGTGTTCCCTGCAGCTAAGAGCATTCACTTAAAACGCCAATCTCTTTGCACCTCCCTCAGCCTGAGAACCTTCTGGGCTGATGTTCACCCTGAGTTCACTCCGCCACCTCTGCCTTACGTCCTAGCTTCCTCCCTTATCTTGGTCACATACCCCGTGCTGTCTGGCCATAAGAAGTTCTTGTCTGTCTCCCATTAGCTCTGCCCAATCCTTTCCCTGCACTGCTTCTTCCAGAGAAGACGCCCCTTGCTGCTTTCAAAGGCCTGCTCATCTTTCATGAGATCTTTCTAATGTCTTTGCCTTGAATTCTCCCTGGCCTTCTTAGGTTGGGTTAACGTCTTCTTTTCCACATCCCCATAACTCTTTGCCCAGAACCGTACTTCATCAATTTAATTTCAGGGTGATCTCTCCTAATTTATCTCGTCTTGTTTAACCTTATCTTACAGCATTTTTAAAATCTGCTCCATTCTCCCTGAGTTGTGAACTCTTTTCAACTGCAGGCTATGCCTTATTAATCTTTGTTTATTCCAGGGTTAGCAGTGGATCTGGCAGAGAAAGGAAACGGAGCGCATATTTGCACACTTGTTTAACTCACTGCAGAATCTGGTTGAGCTTGGGACACTGGGGCTCCGTGGAATGAGTCACAGCTTAGACTAGCTGCTATTTTCATAAGACACTTTCAGTGACTTAAATAAGCAACGCTTCCTGACAAGCCATTTGGGAACTATTCGTAAGTGAAAGAATATTAAGATCAACTCAAGTTAGGAGGTAAATATACAAATCAATCTATCCTCCACCTAACATCCCATGCTTCCTACAGGTCACACACTGAAAAATACTTGTTTTGGTTGATACCGCCATTGTGTATTATTGGGCATAGGCATTTTCTCTTCCAAAGACATCTCGTGAAAATCTCATTTGCATATTAGGTATGAGACCATGACACATCTTTTTTTTTTTTTTAAGAATAGGTTTCTGAGACCTTGTCAATTTGATCTCCAGTTCCACTTAGAACCCCAGAGGGGTAATTTATTCAGTAGAACCTTGGTGACCTCCAGATTTGGCTGCAATTTTGCAACTATCTACTGGAGTTAATCCAGGCAGGATTGTTGTTGCTGTTGTTAGGTGCCCTCGAGTAGGTACCTGACTCATAGCGACCCTCTGTACAACAGGGGAAACACTATTGTCAGTGCTTCTCTGCTGTTCATAGGGTTTTCTGTTCAATGGCAGACTGATTTTTGGGAGGGGGTTGCCAGGTCCTTCTCCCAAGCCTACAGCTTCTGGTGTTCCCAGGAGGTCTCCCATCCAGGTACTAACCAGGCCCGACCCTGCTTAGCTTCCGAGATCTGACGGGATTGGATGCCACAGGGCTACAGCTGCAGGCTCAGGCAGGATTAGGGCTCGTGATATGAGCGTTGTCCCCAGGCCCACTTCCACATTTTCTATCCAGGGAAAAGGGCACACTGGTGTGTGGGTCGCCCCTCCCCACGGCCAGGACCAGAGCAGCTCTCCTCCTCCCACGGGGATGGGGGCCCCACACCGGGGTCACTGGTAAGGCGCGGCCGACGGAGTCAAAGACGAATGGCTTTGGGATGCCTTCAGTACAGATTTTATTCTACAGCCCCTGTAAGGAAATCAAACCCTCAAGCCCAGGCTTTGGGATAGCGGAAGTATCACAGCCCTGGCCTGGGCATCAGCCCTTCGATCCCAGCGTCCCGTATGTTCTCCGCGTAGGTCGGCTTCTCCTCCGTGGCTGTTGGTTCCCAGTGTTCTCCGTCTGGGTCTGGCAATGTAGTGGCCTCTGCGAGGACAGGCTGTCTTCTCGCTTGGTCTGGCAAGCGTGACCTCTGCGGTGCTGGGGCACCAGGACTGTGCGGTGGTACAACAGGGCTCAGATGGCAATGGAACGGCTTCGGAGCGCCCTGTGCACTGTCCTTATATAGCAACAGCCTCAAAATGGCAGCCAGCCAATCATATAGTGGCCCGAGGGGCTGAGCGCAACCAATAGGGAGTGACATGTAAATCACTGGGGGCCTTAGATCAGACCTCCAGGTGGGCTAGATAGGCCCCTATCCAAACCAAGTCTCCTCTCTATCCCTTGGGGCTATCCCATAATTCCCTACACTGGTGTTCGAGACACTCATGACGTTGTTAATTGAACCCAGCCACGTCATGAGCTTTTCTGCAGCCTTTGCTTCGAGGACACTGCCCTTTCTCCAAATCACCGAGAAGGACAAATAGGGCAGCAGATCTGGGGCCAGGGGCGAGATGGGCAGCTCTGGGCTGCCCACAGCCTCATCTTGCAGGGTGATTTCCCCCTCCCCTGACATTAGTCCTCGATCTGGACGTGTGGGGTGGGCAGGGCTGACCTTTGTAGACCTTGATGTGGCACCCCGTAGGCCAGGAGCAGCCTCAAGGAAGCCCAAGGCGAGCATCCCCAAGGCTTCCACACAACCCGGATGTACCTTGGCTTCCTCTAGAACTTCCGGTGGCTTCTGCTGTTTCTCCTCGTTTGCCCCAAGACTTCTTGGGGAGACATGAGGCGTGAGAGGATCCTCTCAGCTGGCCCGATTGATTGAGTCCTGACCAGTGAGGCAGCGGCATGGTGATTGTCCCTGGATCTCAGTCCCCCACTCCCCAGCCTTGCCTGCTCCACACCTGCCTAAGCAGATGTCCTCCGCCATCTGCAGCACCCAAAGTCCTCAAGGCCAGGGCCGGGAGGACGAGAACCAAGACAGAGGAAAAGAAAAGGGGATCCAAATCAGTTGCTTTTAGGCTTGTCTGATCTCCTCTGGGCCCTGGATCAGCCGGGCATAGAGAATCAAAGATTTGTGCTTGCCCAGGTAGGAATTATATAATCAGAGGCTGTGTCTTCATTTGTTTTTTTGAAACTTTGCTGGAAGGAAATTCTCCTTGGGTTCTCAATTACACTGAGAGTTATTCCTCTGCTTTTACTTGGAAATTTTCATGCTCTTTAAGTCAACAGCCTCAGAAGCTAATCAGATAATTATGTCTAAGTTAATATACACACGGGGGTTTTAAAACTATATCCCTTATGATCCTTCATAGTGTGTGTATATAACAAGAGAAATATAACATATATGACATGGGTAACTCCCTTTAAAAAATAATCTAGGCTGGGGGTACATCTCAGTGGCACAGCAAGGTCCTGGCTTCAATCCCCACCACCAAAATAATAAATATAAAAATAAAAATAACTTGGCGAGGTGGCGCATGCTTGTAATCCCAGCAGTTCGGGAGGTGGAGGCAGAAGGATTGCAAGTTCGAGACCAGAGGCAGTCTGCGAAACAGCGAGACCCTGTCTCAAAAAGTAAAAAAATGGTTGGGGGTGTAGCTCAGTGGTCCAGCACTCGCAGAGCATGCAAGCACAAGTCCCTGGGTTCAACCCCCAGGACTGCCTAAATAAATAAATAAATAAATAAATAAATAAAATTTTAAACAATTAAAAATAAAAATAATGCTGGGCGCAGTGGTGCACACCTGTAATCCTGGCAACTCAGGAGGCGGTGGCGGGAGGATCTCAAGTTTGAGGCCAGAGGCAGCAAGAATAACTTAGCAAGGCCCTGTTTCAAGATAAAAGAATTTTAAAAAGGAGGCTGGGGGTTGCAGCTCAAAGGTAGAACTCTTGCAAATTATGCACAAAGCCTTGGGTTCAACTCTCCAGTACAGCAAAAAATAAAAGTAAATGAATAAATAAAAATACACACAGAAAACAAGCAAACAACAACAACGAAAAAAAGCAAAATGACAACAGAAAAAAAAAAAAAGCCATGTTCGCTTCCACTGAGCACAGGAACGTGGCCCCTGCCTCTTTACCCAGGAGCTTCAGAGCTGAGAAAGTTCTTTCCTTCTCCCCATCCTCAGAAGGCAGCTTTTCCACCTCCGTTACTAGAGGAAGTCATGTTTTCCCTTGGCAAATGCCACCCATTCACCTAGGCGTCAGCTGTCATTGCCTTGACTCTCAGCGGCATACTTCACCCCCAAGCTCAGACTCTCCGACCCACTCTGCTGCTGCTGCTGGACACGTCCAGGTCCTCATCCCAGGTACCTGGGCCTCAGCTTCTCCCAGTGGAGCATCCCCTCACCCCACCCTTAGCCCAGCAGACCTGCTCATCTCCCAGCACTTCCTGCAGCCCTGTGAAGATTTCCCATCATCCTAGAGAGTGAGCAAGCCGGAAGTCCACTGGCCCTCGTCAGAAAGTCTTTCCTGATGGGAAACAAGGCTTCAACTCTTAGAGACTGGGGCCCATGGCCTCCTGGACCAGGGGGGAAAGCCTTGCTCCACAGAATGCCTTCTCCTTCCTGCTTGCCCTCACATCAGGGCAGTTGTACCTGCTCCATTTCTGTCCTCTTGCCCTGGTGTGGCCCTTTGTGTCTTCTGTGGACCTTGGTGAACTCTGCATGGAAGTGCAGCTCAGAGCATTGGCTCCAGGGCCAGAATACCTGTGTTCAAGTCCTGCCTCCACCCCGTCTCAGCTCTGGGACCTGAGTCACGTGGCTCAATCCTTCTGTACCTTGGCTCTCTCCTCCTGAAATAAGAACAAAGCCTCATGGACATTTGGGAAAAAACAGGGGTTGGCAAGTTCTTCTAGAGGGCCAAATAGTATTTCTGGTTTTGTGAGTGAAGAAGCAAAATTGAAGCGATTATGTAGGTGCTCATAAAACTAGAGGAAAAAAAAAAGTTTCTCACATTTTTATTGACAAAATTCAAAATATAATAATAATTGGAACTCATAAAAGGAAAGAGTAGGGATAATGGTTGCCAGGGGCTGGGAGGTGGGAGAAATGGGAGCTGTTGATCCAAGAGCACAAACTTTGAGACCTAATGAACATCGTGGTGAGCATTGTTAACAAAACTATATTTTATGCTTGAAATTTGCTAAGAGAGTGGATCTTAAGTGCCGACCTCATCCCCCACAGAGCACAAAGTGGCAGTTGTGATGTAAGGGATTTGTTAGTTATCTTGATTACGGAAATCATTTTATAGTGTACATGTAAATCAAATAATCATGTTGTACATCTTGAATACAAGTTTTATTTACCAATTGCACTTCAAGAAAGCAGGACAAAATAATATAAGTCTACTAATGAAAACAATGAGCTGGTATTTGGCTCAGTTGGTAGAGCGCTGCGCTGCAGTCTCTGAGGTCCCGAGTTCAATTCCCAGCACCGCAAAAATGGGAAAAGGGCTTGGCAATCCACTCCCAAGGCAATCCCGAAATAGTCAGCCATTGAAAACCCTGTGAGGGTCGCTATGAGTCGGATACCGACTGGAAGGCACCTAACAACAACAACAATGAGAACGATAGGATTCGATTTCAAGGGCTGTTAACATTTGGCTTACTTAGGATTTAAAGTCAGTTTTCCCTATCATCAAAATCGATGGCAAATCTTTCTCTGTAAGGATTGTTCTTAGCTTATCAGCCATACAGGACTGGGCAAGCGAACTGGTTTTGGCTCATGGGCTGTGGTTTGTCCCGTCCACTCCACAAAAGGAGTAAAAGAAATAATAAAGTGCTTAACTCACCAGGAGGATCCAAAAGGGTGGGTTATTATATCTTCCAATCCTACCCATCTCCCCCTGAGCTTCAGCCATGAAAATAGTTGAGACTTCCTTAAGCTGCCTCGTTTCTCTGTGCCTTTGTCCATGCTGGGCCCTCAGGCTGGCCTTCCTATCTGTAGGAAGGCTTTCATGACCGACCCACCCTGCTCCTTCCACATTTGCCCATCTGCTGTGGTTTGCATGTATTCCTTCAAGTTCATGTGTCAGAAACTTCATTCCCAATGCAACAGCTTGAGAGGCGTGACCTTAAGATTGATTACCTTAGGAGGGCTCTGCCCTCATGAATGGATCAATGTTGACCTCACAAGAGCTGTTTGGTTGTTGCAGCAGTGGGGTCCTGATAGAAAGATGAGTCTGGCCCCCTTCCTTGCTCTTTCTTGCTCAGTCTCTTGCACATGTATTATCTTCTTCCATTTTATGATGCAGCAAGAAGCTCAGAGGCCATCCCTTGATCTTGGACTTCTCAGCCTCCAGAACTGCAAGCCAAGAAAACTTCTATTGTTTATAAACTACCTAGTCTCAGGTGCTCTGTCATAGCTGCACAAGACGGACTAATACACTCTCCTTGAGGGACTTGTCCACTCCCTGCTCAAGATGCTTCATGGGGTCTCATAGACCTTCCTCCTGCTCAGCTAGTATTTGGCTGTGTATTTCTCCTTCCTTTTAAACTGTGAGTAGAAACTGTGCATTTCTCCTGATGACTCCAGGCCTGGGCATGATTATATTAAATATTGGTTAAGTGAATGAATGAATCTCTTACCTGCAAATGGAAGGCTTGACAGAAACCCGTCCTTGATTGCTCCTCTTCCCAGGGAGCTCTTTGTGCTTTGAGAAACTAAAAGCATTTGGCCTTCCCTGATTTTCTTAGAGGAGACACTGTGCAGAATGACTAAGTGCCTTGGCTCTGGGCACAAGTCCCAGGTCCACCACGTCCTGGCTTCGAGATTTCTACAAACTATTTACAAATTATCATACAAATAAATTCCCTGAGCCACCATTTCTTTGTTAGTAAAATGGGAGATGTCTTAGTCTGTGTTCTGCTCCTATAACAGAATGTCACAGACTTGGTAAATTATAAACAATAGAAGAGTATTAGGCTCTGGAGCCTGGAAGTCCAATATCAAGGAATCACATCTGGCAAAGGACTTCTTGTTGTGCCTTAACATGGTGAAGGCAACACAAGGTGAGAGAGAGACAGACAGAGAGAGAGAGAAGGGGGTAAGGGAGCAAACTCTCCCCCCTTTATAACTAATCCACTCCTGTATAAAAATATTAATTCATTCATGATGCCAGAGCCCTCATGGCTGAATCATCTCTTAAGGATTCCACCTCCTAATACTTTTATAACAGCAAGTAAATTCTAACATGAGTTTGGGAGGAGATATTCAAACCATGGCCGGGTAATGATGGTCGCCACCTACTTTGTTGTTTGCAAATGTGATGTGATAGAACATATAGAGCACTTAGCAGAGTGAGTGCTTTCTAAACATTTGTTGCTTCGCTCACATTTATTGAGCAATGACCAGGTTTTCATCTTTCATTAATTTGTTTATTTCTCACCACTATGGTAAAGTGGGGCTGGGATTTAGCTCAGTGGGTAGAGCACTGCGCTGCAGTCTCTGAGGCCCCGAGTTCAATTCCCAGCACCGCAAAAATGGGAGAAGGGCCTGGCAATCCACTCCCAAAGCAATCCCGAAGTACTCAGCCATTGAAAACCCTATGAGGGTCGCTGTGAGTCGGATATCGACTCGACAGCACCTAACAACAACAACAACAACAATGGTAAAGTGGTTATTACTGTTATTTGCATATTACAGAAGAGAAAACGGAGGCTGAGAGAGGTTGCGTGACTCGACTATGTCACACAGCCAGTGTGGCAGGCCTAGGATTCCAACTTGGTTTGCCCAGCCCCAAAGGTGTGTTGCTAGGGGCTGTTGGTAAGTCCCTTTCTCCGCTTAGAGATACGCCTCCAGGCCCTTTGAAAGTTAGGAATGTGGTGTAGAACTCATCCACCTTCCTAGCTGCTGATACTGCCCCTGTACTGCCGCTGTTTGTGGTGAGACTCCATATACATCTGCTAATTCATCTACTCATCCCTCCTCTACTTTGATCCAGAAGAGGAGGCCACATCGTGTCCTAGACAGACTTCCTCCTGGCTAGGACTGACCGCCCCTGAGCACCTGTGTCTTACAGAAAGGGCCAGGAAGGGAAGCAGAAGAGGGGAGAGAGGTAAGGAGAGAGCGCAGGAGGGAGTCTGGGGAGAATTTTGCCCTGAAGGCAACAGTGGAATTACAGCCGACCTCTTTCTGTTCCTGCCTCCCCTGGGCTCGCCAACCCACCTCCAGTGAATGGCTTCCCAGGGCACTGCCACCCCGGGCTGACTCTCCTGATTACCTGCGCCATGATTGTCCCTCTTAATCAAAGTGATGTCATTCTCTGATTTCAGAAAGTGAGGGAGAGTGGAATTAATGACAGCTTGAGGGGGCTTCTAATGGCCGAGGGCTGCCGAGGGGCTGCAGGGCTGCAGAGCGGCTGCATTTCAATGATGTACACTGGGATTTCATTGCTAACAAGGGTGCCATAAGTCTTAATTACCCAGAACCAAGGCCTCACCTCGCTGCATGTCCCCCGGGAGCTCCAGTGAAGTGGGGGGGGGGGGCAGCTTTGCCTGAGCTTCAGCCCCGTAGAAACGTGCCTGCAAATGTTCCCAAATTACCTTGAGCGCCTAGGAAGGAAACAGGAGGGGATTATTTATTTTTAGAATGCTGGCGTGGCCCCATAACTGCCTTCCTGTCACATACCTCTGTGTGACTCAGGTCCCACCGCCTTTGCCTCGGATTAATTCTGCATCGTGGGCCTGCTTTCCTTCATGGGTGGAGGCATCGTGCAGGTCCTGCCCTCAGCCACGTCGCTTGTAACGTCCCGGTGCTCCAGGCTCTGACTTAGCAGCAATCTCTAGAAAGCCTAATGCATTTTCCATTAGAGCGGCTGATTTGTCCTTCCCTTTCCAGCAATGGAAAGCAATCTCCCCCATGCGGAGGAGATCAAGAGCCCCTAGACGGGCTCTTCCTTCCCTCTGGAAGTGGATGCTGGCTGTGCCCATGACTGGGCTCCTGCACCCAGCCCCCCTGCGGAGAGCGTCTTATGCTAACAGCTCACAGCTGCTCTCTTCCCCCTGGGGTCTTGGCCTGGGAGAAAGGCGCCACTCGGCTGGAAGTGCCTGGGAGGGTTGTCTTCCCTCTGGGCACAAGCAGAGCAATCTGTGGTGCCACACTGTTCCACAGCTCCCCCGGGACCAGGCTAGACCACCTCCCAGCCTGCCCTGTTCATGTTCCCCTCACCCTCTCACCCGAGAGGGTTTCCTCAAGAAACTGTTGGCCAGGAAACCCTGTTGCAGTCTCACTGTCTTGATTACCCATCCAAAGATGCCTCTCTGAGTGCCCCCTGCGAGCACAATAGGCTCTTAAAACCGCAGCCTGAGCAATCACTTCCTTTCCTAAAGCCTTCAATGCCTCTCATTGTTCAAACTTCCAAGCCTGGGTCTTAATCCTCCTGGGACCATTTCCATCTGGGGCCTCACCTTGCATCACACATACAGCCTCTTCCCCCAGAGGTCACTTCCTCCAGAGCCCCCCAGACCCCTTACCTTGGATCCTGCTCTAACTGCCGGTTTGCCTGTCTTTCTCTGCCCACACCGCAACCTCCCCCGGCACTGCTACAACCTACCACGTACCTGGCACGTATGAGACTTTCAATAATTATTGGTCCATTGATGAAATTGAACCAACGAATGATTCAACTAGATACTTCATCAATGTTTAATCCTGACAGCCAAATTCCAGCCCAAGTTAATACTATATCACACCTGCCTCCTTGTGACCTATCTAAAGCTTTCTTAAGCAGAAAAATTCCCTGGGGATATATTAAAATAATGAACTGTTTTTCCTACAGCCGTGTACCCAAGTTGGTTAAGGCATCTAGTACAATCGATATACAAAGGGACCCTGATGTTCCCGATTTTCATTTCTGTGGGACTCTTAGCCTGGCAATCAAAGCCTTCCCAGCAAAGCAATCTCTGTTGAATTTTAAATCCCCTTCCTTTCCTCCTGTATGTTGCCAACGATGACGAAAACAAAACAAACACAAGGAAAAACAAAACAAAACAAAACAAAACCCAGGCAATTCCAAGTGCCAGAATAACTCTGCTCATCTAAGGAAGAAACCCTTGAATGTCAGTGAACCATGCTTCAAATCTGCCACTTCCCTGCTCACTTTTCAGAAAAACATCCCCCTACAAGGAAGTTGAGGGGGCTGGGATTTAGCTCAGTTGGTAAAGCGCCGCTCTGCAGTCTCTGAGGTCCCAAGTTCGATTCCCAGCACCCCAAACATGGGAGAAGGATGTGGCAACCCACTCCCAAGGCAATCCCGAAAACAATCTGCCATTGAAAACCCTATGATGGTCGCTATGAGTCAGATACGACTCTACAGCACCTAACAACAACAACAACAACAAGGAAGTTGCTCTGGAGTATAGACTTCATGATGGCCAGACTCATCTAACTTTCTGACTTGCCCAGTTCTCACTTTGGAATTTAGTGTCTCAGTCAGTAGAGAGGCATTAATTCTCAGCATGACCACTCGCTGAAACACAATCGACATTAACAAATTACCAGTGATGGATATGCAAATGAAGTGAGGACAACTATGAAAGCAGTCCTATCTCGCTTTGCGGCCACCTCGTCTTGTCCAAATTCCATAGAAATATTAATTCTCCTGGGATGCTTGGTAATGCATATAGGATACCGTTCTTGAGGAAGCTAATAATTATCCCTTGTTAGCAAGATCAACTAACTGCAGTCTGTCACTGCAGGGACAGAAAAATATTGTGACTTGCTATGCTAAGTGAAACAGGGTGGCAGGATAAATTAGGACACTGAAACTCACAATAATAAAGACACACAGCTCCAGCTCCCTTCTACATATAATTGATAAAATTAACAGAAAATAGACATGGCGTGAATAGAGGAAAGCATTATGAATAGTTGATCGAGACACAAAGGGACCAAATTTCTTCCCTTGCTATGTTGTTGTGGCTAATATTTATTAGACACCCGGAGTGTATGGTGTGCCTCTTATCAGGGACAAGGATAATAATAAATTACTACCTGTCAACCACATGTACAGTAACTTCATTATGTGACTAGGCAGCACTCTTATTAAGTCTTTGGAATCTATTAAAAGTCTCATTTTGAAACAATAAACCAAGAGGAACAAATTTATGAATTGTCGATCCACAGTATTAATCCAAAGACTCAGCCTTGGAGAGAGAGAGAGGAAAAAAAAAAAGATTATTAGGAAAAAAATTAATTTCTGCCAAGGAAAATCTAAGAACATAAGTTAGCAAGCCCGACCAGATGCCTCCAACTGTGCTGTAACAGAGATGAGGCAAATATCTAATTTCACTGGAGAAAATTTATAGATAGGCTTTGAGTCAGGCAAAGTCCAAATACCTTCCCTGCCAGGTTCTCAATCAAATGTGTAATAAACAGCAATGTCCTCACATATCCAAGATCCCCCTCTGATCTCTGGATCTGATCGGTATTGTATCTATCACCTCTGCAGATGCATCCAGACGTAATTCACCTGCTCAATTCACTAGTTTAATTTGCATAGCGGATGTGGTACATTGTTTGCAAAGTTGGCTGTAATAAATGCTCACCTTGGTGTGTGAACATCTCTTTGCAGTATGACTTTGCACAGCCCCCCTTTAAGTAGTGGATCTGTTCCTCATTGCATGGGGCTTGGAAGGCTTTGCAACTGCTTTGACCCAAAGAATACCTTGTTGTTGTTGTTAGGTGCCATCGAGTCGGTATCCGACTCATAGCGACCCTCTGTACGACAGGGGAGACACTATTATCAGTGCTTCTCTGCTGTGCATAGGGTTTTCAATGGCAGATTGATTTTTGGGAGGGGGTTGCCAGGTCCTTCTCCCAAACCTACAGCTTCTGGTGTTCCCAGGCGGTCTCCCATCCAGGTACTAACCAGGCCCAACCCTGCTTAGCTTCCGAGATCTGACGGGATCGGATGCCACAGGGCTACAGCTGCACGCAAAGAATACCTAGAAGGGATATTTTGGCAACTTCCAAGCCTAGGCACCAACCTTGCGCCTTCCACTTTTATTTTCTGGAATACAAGGATACCAGGTAAGAAAGCCCAGGTTATCCTTCTTGAAGATGAGAACTCTCAGGACAGAGATGCCTGACTAACAGCCATACCAACTGCCTGTCACGTGAGGCCATCTTGGACCATTGAGTCCCCATTAGGACTGCCCAGTGATTTCCTCCACCTGAGTGATTCTAGAGGAGACCAAGCAGATGAGCCACCCAGTGGAACCCGGTGCAAGTTGCCGACCCTCAGAATCATGAACAAATAAAATAGTCATAATTTTGAACCAGGGCTAGGATTTAGCTCAGTTGGTAGAGCACTGAAGTCCCGAGTTCAATACCCAGCACGGCAAAAATGGGAGAAGAATGAGGCAATCCCTAAACAATCAGCCTTTGAAAACCCTATGAGGGTCTCTATGAGTCGGACACGACTTGACAGCATCTAACAACAACAACAAGAACAACTTTGAGCCACTCCAGTTTGGAGTAGTTTGTTGTGCAGCAATAGGTGTGTGGCCAACACACAGTGTGATAATGCTTTAGAGTTTTGCACAGTGCTTTACAAGAGTAATTCTATTCTAACCCCTTCTATGGAATAGCAGCTCCAGGACAGTGTTAACTTGTGAAGCTGAGGAATTTCTCCTCATTTCTCCCCCATTACCCAATTCACATTGAGACTGAACCTTCTTTTGCCAAGGGAATCATAAAAACAGAAGGTTCAGAAATCCTTGTTCAGTGATCGATTGATACTTTGTTGATGATGAGATGAGGTGGAAGGCAGCCTCAAGTGTCCTCCTCTGTCCATGTGAGCTGTCGCCAGCCCTGCCTCAACTACAGCACTATTGCTGAGGTCCTGCCACTTCCACGAGGGCCTATGTGACTGGGACCTTTGGATGGCGGATTAGCCAGGGATCTCCAGAGAAACAGAATGTATACAGTCATCCCTGAGTTTCCACAGGGGGTTGGTTCCAGCACTCCCTGAGGATATCAAAATCTATAGGTACTCAAGTCCCTCATTTAAAATGATGTAATATTTGCATATAACCTACAGACATCCTGCCATATACTTTAAATCATCTCTTTGTTGCTGTTGTTAGGTGCCGTCAAGTTGGATCTGACTCATAGTGACCCTGTATGTGACAGAGCGAAACACTACCCAATACCGTGCCATGCACACGATCTTTTACATTTGAGCCCAAGTTGCAGCCACTATGCTTCTTCTCATTTTGAGTTGTGCCACATCAGCAAAAGGAGGTCCTAGGGGCTTTACTTCATTCCTGTCATTAAAGTTGACTCTACTTTGAGGAGGCAACTCTTCCCCAGTTATTTCTTGAATACCTTCCAGCGTGGAGGGATTCATTTTCTGACACTATATTTGACAGTGCTTCTCTGTTATTCATAGGGTTTTCAATGGCTAATTGTTTCGGGAGTGGGCTGCTGGGTTCTTCTCCCTAGTCTGTATTAGTCTGGAAGCCCATCTGAAACCTGTACACCATCTGGTATCTGAAATACCAGTAGCACAGCTTTCAGCATCACAGCAACACGCAAATCCCCACAGCACACTCAGCTGACAGACATGTGGGGGAGACCATCTCTAGACTGCTTATAATACCTGCTACAATGTGAACGCTATGTAAATAGTTATTACACTGTATCTTTTAAAGAATAATGGCAAGAAAAAAGTCTATACATGTTCATAGGTACCAGGGTTTTTTCCTGAAAGTTTTTTCTTTTTTTTTTCTTTTCTTTTTTTTTTTCTTTTTCTTTTTTTTTTTTGAGACAAGGTGTCACTGTGTAGCCCAGGCTGGTCTGGAACTTACTACATACACCAAGCTGGACTCAAACTCATGCCTGTAATCCCCACCTCAGCCTCCTGAGTGCTGGGATTACAGGCATGCACTACCACATCCAGTTGCCTGTATATTTTTGATCTGTGATTGGTTGAATCCATAAGTGTGGACACTTCAGATAGGAAAAGCCAGCTGTATATAATCTGCAAGTGTGGCTGGCAGGATGGAGACACAGGCAAGGGTGTCAGCTTGAGTTCAACGACAGTCTGTGAGCAGAATCCCCTCTTGTTCCGGGGCAGCCTTCAATCGGTGGAATGAAGCCCACCCACCCTGTGGACGGTCATCTGCTCTACCCAAAGCCTACTGATTTACATATAAATATGAAGAAGTAGTTCACAAGCCTGGCGAGGTGGCGAGGTGGCGCACACCTGTAATCCCAGCTGCTCAGGAGGCGGAGGCAGGAGGATCGCAAGTTTGAGGTCAGAGGCAGTCTGCGTAACTTAGCGAGACCCTGTCTCAAAAAGTAAAAAAATAAATAAATAAAAAAAATAGGCTGGGTGCACAGCTCAGTGGTCCAGCACTTGCAGAGCATGCAGGCATGAGGCCCTGGGTTCAACCCCCAGTACCGCAAAAACAAACAAACAACAACAACAACAAAAGAAGTAGCCTTACAGAAATGCCTAGAATATCACGTCACCGAATTTCTGGTTGCTCTGGCTTAGCCAAGTTGACATGTAAAATTCACCACCAGAGGTGGTGTGTTGAACTGTGTCCTGCCAAAAGATGATGTTGCAGTTCCAGCCACTTGGTATCTCAGAATGCAAGCTTACTTGGTGAGAAGCTCTTTGCAGGAATTTGAGTTAAAATGAGGTTATTAGGTTGGGTCCTAATCCGGTTTAATGAGTGTCCTTATAAAAGGGAAAATTTGGACCCAGAGACAGATATGCACAGAAGGCGGACAATGGAAGACATATTGGAGAAGATGACCCGTGGCATCTACGTGAGTGTGGCATCTACATGCCAAGGACTGCCATGGATGGCTGAGAAGCAGCAGGCACTGCTGGAAGAATCCTCTCCAGAGCTGTTGAAGATAACATGGCTCTGCTAACACCTTGATTTGGGGATGCCAACCTCTAGAACTGGAGGATTATAGCTTTCAACTTTATGCCATCTAGTTTGGGGTGCATTGAATCTTAGATCTTGGAGACTAGTACAGATGATAGCTGGGAGCCTTGCTTCCCGTCGAGAGGAGGCCAGCATTGCCTGTCCCTCCACAGGGGATGAACTGAAGAAAGCCTTAGGCAAGTCTTCTCCCCTGGAGCCCATGATACAGGCCTTTGATGAGACCCAGGAGACAGCCTGAGAAGCGTTTGTTGTTGTTGTTAGGTGCCCTCCAGTCGTGTCCGACTCATAGTGACCATTATAGGATTTTCAATGGCTGATTGTTTTGAGATTTCCTCAGGAGTGGGCTGCCATGTCCTTCTCCTGTTTTTTTTTGTGGTGCTGGGAATCGAACTCAGGACCTCAGAGACTGCAGAGCGGCGCTCTACCAACTGAGCTAAATCCCAGCCCTGAGAGAGTTTAGAAAGCTTCTATTTTCACCAAGAAGCAAGGATATTCTCTAGATTTCTGGGTCCCCAAAGAGAGTGGGAGGAGGGGGGTTCTTGGCTGTGAGTTTCAGAGCTAAGGAACTGAGCCAGGCATCTGTGCATGTAGCCTGTGGCCGCTGGTCCTGCAGCCCACTCTGCAGCTTTCTGTGGCAGAGACCCCAAAAGGGTAATCCCACAGAAATCACACTGAGCTCCCAGAAAGGACAATAGCATGGGCTCCAGTGCCAAATAAGCTTGGGACAGGCCCACCTCTGCCAGACACCAGTTAATAAGAATGGCTGTCTTTTTATTGAATGCTAAGCATTTCAGAGGGAGAAGGACCTGGCAACCCACTCCCAAAAATCAATCTGCCATTGAAAACCCTATGAACAGCAGAGAAGCACTGACAATAGTGTTTCGCCTGTTGTACACAGGGTTGCTGTGAGTAGGATACCGACTGGACGCCACCTAACAACAACAAGCATTTCAGATACCTGATCACCTTGATTGAGTCTAACTCATTTTACAGATGAAGGACTAAAGCTCAGAGAGGTTAATGGACCTCTCCAAAGTCACACAGCCAGCCATGCTCCTAATCCAGGCAGTCTCACCACCAAGTCCTGAAGCTACAATTCTTAATCACCAGACCTGATAAAAGCATGCTGGGGACAGTGTGACACAGACAAAACCCTTCTACTTAATCAAGCCAACCAGCAGGGCCAGCAGCACCCACGCTGGAGGAAGTTATTACAAGTACCAAAAACTGCAAGGTTGAGCCCTGGCCCTGAGGTGTTGACGGTCTAGTTGACAAGAGGATGCTCCATTGGGGATCACTGTGGCTGGCGTTGCCCCTCCCTTGGGAGGGTGGAGAATTTAAGTTCACCCACAGGGGAAGCTTTAGCTACTGGGGACTGAGCTATTTTTAGTGAATTGGCATTTTGCCCTCCAAACACACTGGCAGATGAATGCATTTTATGAGGAGAGTTCTACGGGCATTGAAAGAGGGTGAGAAAGTAAAGGAAGATGGGCTGTGGCTTAACATGCTAGGCGGCAAGTCCAGGCTACAGCTAATCACTACCCTAGGCAAATCACTGATTAATGCAGATTTGATCTCCCCCACTTGCTCCTCTTCTGCATCTGTGCCACGTACCTGACGCACAGGAATGGGCAGGGGTGAGGGCTGGTCAGATAAAAGTGCTGTCATAGACGGCAACCAGAAGCTAAGTGTTATTAAGACAATATATCAAGAGATGGCTTCCACATTAATCACAAAGGAGAAATCATGCGGCCTGTATCCTGGAGACAGAACAACCTTGGAATATGAAGAAAGGCCAATGCCCTGGTGTTAGTTGCCCACTACCTCTAGGAAATTTCCTGGCCAAACATCTGGGCAAACAATGGGCCCCCACCCCCCTGGTAGCCACTGGAGCCAGGGTGTGACCCAAGGGAAGAGCTGCCCTTTAGGGTGGACCTAGGCGTTAGGTGTGCTCTGCTAACACCTTGATTTGGGGATGCCAACCTCTAGAACTGTGGGAACCTGCAGCTTCCCACAGCTGTGGGAGTTGTGGCTCAGAGGGTCCCACCTGTGAAGTGTGGTAGGTGGGGAGGTGGGGCTCTGGTCACAAAGGCTGTCCTAGGATGGCCTCACCCTTAAGTAAGAATGCAAAGGGTCTGGGCTCTAGGAGGCATAACTGTGCCTGCTTGTGTTAGTTTCCTAGTTGTTGTTGTTGTGTGCCGTTGAGTCAGTATCTGACTCATAGTGACCTTATGCACAACAGGAGAAACACTATTGTCAGTGTTTCTCTGTTATTCATAGGGTTTTCAATGGCTGATTGGGTTTTGGGAGTGGTTTGCTGGGTCTTCTCCCAAGCCTACAGCACCTGGTGTTCCCAGGTGATCTCCCATTCAAGTACTAACCAGGCCTGACTCTGCTTAGCTACCAAGATCTGATGGGATTGGACACCACAGTGGTACCGCTATAGGACTAGTTTCCTAGGGCTGCCATAAAACAATACCAAAAACTGAGTTGCTCAAAACAACAGAAATTGGTTGTATCAGAGTTCTGGAGTCTCAATGTTCACAAGCAATTGAGTCGGCAGGGTCAATTTCTTCTGAGGATTCTTAGAAAAGTTTTTGCATGTCTTTCTCCTAGCTTCTGGTGAAGGCCGGCCATCCGGAGTGATCCTTGGCTTATAGATGCATCACTCTAATCTCAATCTTAGTCTTCCTATGGCATTTGAACAGCTTGCCTGTGTGTGTAAATTTCCCTTCTCTTAAAGAACACTCAATAATATGAGAGTAGAGCCTAAGAGTAGTTTGGATCTTAAATGCCCCCCAAAGGCCCAGGTTTTGGTGGCTTGGTACCCCGGAAGGTGCTATTGGAAGGTTGTGGGAGCTTTAAGAGGTGGAGCTTAGTGAGAGGTCTTTAAGCTACTGGAGGAGTGTCTTTGAAGGGGATAGTGGGACCCTGGCTTCTTTCTTTGCCTCTCTATCACTTCCTGGCCTTGAGGCGAGTGGTCTTGTCCCACCATGTGTTTCTACCATGTGTTTCCTGCCCAAAGCAACCGGGTCAACTGACAGTGGATGGGAGCATCTGAAACCATGAGCCAAAATAAACCTTTTCTCTCTATAAATTGATTGTCTATGATCATTGTTATAGTTATAAAAATCTAATTTAGGGTCCAACCTAGTGACCTTGTCTTAACTTATTACATCTTCATAGACCCTATATCCAAATAAGGTCATATTTACAAATACCAGAAATAAGGGCTTCAACATATCTTTCTGGAAGGCATAATTCAACCCATAATAATGATCATAATTGGGCCATTAGGACCCTTGGAGTGAAAGCAGCTGAAGGAGGGGTGCAACTCTGTTTGTTCCATATCCCCAGTTTCTAGCACCCTGCCCAACACATGTGGAATGAATGCATAAGCAACAATTGAATCCAAATCTGTAGGGTGAGTTTGGCAAGAAAACTGACTGCAAAATTCTGACTCCACCACTTTCTACCTGGTTGTTGTTGTTAGGTGCCGTGGAGTCATGTCCGACTCATAGTGACCCTCATAGGGTTTTTAACGGCAGATTGTTTCAGGATTGCCTTGGGAGTGGGTTGCCACGTCCTTCTCCCATTTTTGCGGTGCTGGCAATCGAACTTGGGATCTCAAAGACTGCAGAGTGGCGCTCTACCAAGTGAGTTAAATCCCAGCCTACTTCCTACCTGGTAGCCTTTGGGAATCTGTTAACAACTATGAGCCTCAATTTCCTTTTCTCTAAGATGGATATAATATAATCTGCAGGGTGGTGATGTAAGAAGACAGTGAATATAAAATGCCTGGCACACAATAGGTGCTCAGTAAGTCAGAGGTATTATTTTAAAAGGAAATTCCCAATTTAACCCTTCCTGCTACCCTCTAGGTTTTCCTTATATCACACCCATTTCATTACATCGATTCTTCAAGATTAGAAAAAAACAAATACAGTTGTGGATGTGGTTCAGTGGTAGAATGCTTATCTAACGTGTGAAGCTTTGAGTTTGATCCCCCAGCACTGGAAAAAAAAAAAAAAACCCTAATAGATTACCCTACTAAGGTAATCTAACTGGATTAATCAGAAATGCTTTCAGTTTGCAGAAACAGAACTCCAGTTCTAACACAATACCTCATAAAAGGCCCTACTAATTGGCTTCAGGCAGGGCTTGATCCAGACTCCAAATAATAATATTTGGGGTCTCCTTGGGTCTCTTAGACAGGAACTTATCATGTGGCCTTTATCAGACTGAAGTTTTACCATCCTAAAACTCCAGGAGAAAGAGATAGCTTTTTCTGATCACAGCATCAGAAAATCTCCAAGGAGTATCTTGGTTCGCTTGGCTTGGGTCAGAGCACAGAATACGTGAACCAGGCAGTTCTGGGTCCTGTGAATGAGGAAGGTCAGAGTCAGGCTCCTGTGAAATGCATTCCCTACCCAAAAGAAGTGTTCCATTTCAAAAAGAGATCTAAATAAGAACAGTGCTGACCCTTGAATCTGCCCATAGGGCGGAAGATAAGGCGAAAACCAATATGTTTCTGGATGAATACTCAGTATAAGTTTCAAAAATATTAAAACCAAAGCCTTACCTTATAAGCAGTAACTTGCTGCTTCAATATAAAAATGCCTTGCTGTCTCTGTGAGCCTCATAGCTGTATCAGTACTACTGGAGATGGGAAGAGCTGGTGGGAGTCACATGGACAGAGAGATCCTATCAGGATATCACACTGGAATAGCACTGGGATGTCCCTGCAAGGAAGACTGCAACGTGGCCATGTGAGGTAACTCCTTATGGACATCCTGAGGTCCCACTAGCTGTAGGTCGGGTAAATGGGGGGAAGAGGGAATTCAGTGGCAGGACACTGATGTGTCCAGGGGCTCCTGCATCGAGAAGGAGAATCCGGTCCAAATCCACTTACATGGGCCTCATAGTCATTTTTTACTTGTATGGATTTATGAAAAATACCCTATAACTCAGGTTTAATTTCCCGTGGGGAGATAGCTTTGAAATAACTATCGAATCTCTTTTTCACCCTTTTTGCTACTCTAAGCAAACTGGGAAATATTTCCCCCTGAGGGACAATAGTCCAGTCATTCATGCAATAATCATTTTGATGCTATTTGCTCTTTCTTTAAAAAAGAAAACCCAACACTGTTTGCTTCCAGCCCCTCTGACTCTATATTTCTACAGTTGTTCTTCATGAATAAGAGTGACGACTTGTCCGTATTTAGGGCTTTGGAGAAATTCAACTTAACTTCATAGGCAGGGATAGATGTGAATACTCACTGATGAGATTAGCTAGCTTTTAACAATTTATCTGGCACTCCCATTTCATCATCACACAACCCCGAGAGTCATTGCCTCCATTTTATCGAGAGAAAACTGAGTCTCCAAGAGGTGAAGGCTTGTGAAAGTGTCACAGATAGACCTGAATTCAAATCTGCTGACCCCAACAGAATTACTTGACCTGGATTGTTCTTAGCCCTGCATTTAATCTTCTCAAGAAAACCTGTGAGATAGGTTATGGCTGTCACCCCCACGGTATAGATGCAATCCAGGTGTAGAAGTTCAAATGACTTGGTAAGATTCAAACTCAGGCTGGGCGTGGTGGTGCATGCCTGTAATCCCAGCGGTTTAGGAGGCAGAGGCAGGAGGATCGTAAGTTCGAGACCAGAGGCAGTCTTCGTAACTTAGTGAGACCCTGTCTCAAAAAGTAAAAAAATGGGCTGGGGATGCAGCTCAGTGGTCCAGCACTTGCAGATTATGCAAGTGCAAGACCCTGGGTTTAACCCCCAGTACCATCAAAAAAAAAAAAAAAAAAAAGATTCAAACTCAGATCTGTCTCACTGGAAAGCCACATTTAAATGCCTTTCCCATGCCTCACGTGGCCCTGATAGCTCTAGTTGTGGTGGGAGTAAGCAGCAAAGGGGGGACCATAGGCCCCTGATTGGAACACCGTCAGCCCTGCCGCAATGCTGGGGGTCAGAAGCCCTCCTTGCCCAGGCAGCCAGCGGGTGAACCCTCCCCAGTCCTAGGGCCTCAGAACCACTGAAGGAACCCGGACAGAAGCCAAAACTCTGAGTAGGTACACAGCCAACCAAACGCCACAGTGAGCTAGTGCCTGCTGGTTTCACCTGCTGAAGACTTGGGCACCAAAGGCACTGCAAGCAGAAAGAAATGGCTGGTAAGCAGAGAGACCCTACCGAGTTCTTTATCTGCTGCAGCCAATAATCATGACCATGCTGCCTGCATCCCTCTCACATGGGATGTGGGGGGATGGGGATGGGGGAGGCACCCGGTACCCAACCAGTCCTTCCCCAGCAACTCAGGGCAGCCCCGGGACCTCTCACCAGCCCTCCGCACCCTCCCCTAACCTCCTTGAAGTGACAAAACTCTCACTTACAAGTTAATCAAAATCCTGACCGTGAATTAGAAAGGAAAAAAAAAAAATCCTCTGTTAATTAAAATCTCTAAAGATACCAGTGGTAACAGTGTGCAGATGCCTTCTTCCTGTGCTAATCCCACAGGAAGGCCAGCCATCAGTGAGCAGTGTAAAAATCACAGGGGCCGTGATTAGGCAGAGAGCATGTAGCTGCAACAATTGCAACGAGCAAGGGTTTTAACCTTCCTAAAATCCCAGGCTTTGAGGATAATTAAATAATTAACAAGAAGCAGGGCTTTTCCCTTCTTCCCAAGATAGGTTACATTTCCAAGTATCTTCCCCATGCAGTACTGTCTCTTGAATGTTTGGACAACATAAGACATGAGCATCTACAGTTATTCGACAAATATTTACTGAGCAACTACTATGTACAGCATAGGCCCTGGGGACTCAGTAGGGAAGTAGACTCACCATGCTTTCCTTCTAGAATGAGGGACAACAATGAATGGGCAAAAGGGTAGCTTAGGGATGTTGGAATGAAAAAGCAAGAGGAGGAATAGAGAGTAAAGGGAGGGAGGACTCTTTGCACCTGGGGTTGGGGACGGCCAGCTAGTGTAGTCAGCTTAGTCCATTTTCTGTTCCTGTAACTGAATACCACCGACGGAGGAGTTGATAAAGAAAGCCTTCGTTGGATCCCAGTTCTGAAGGCTGGGAAATCCCAAATCAGATGGCCATACCTGGTGAGGGCAGCCCTTCTTGCTGGTGGGGAATCTCCGCAGAGTCTCAAGGTGGCACTTGGTAAGGCAGAACATCCCTGCACAGGTCTCTCCTCCTCTTCTTATAAAGCCACAGTCCCTTTGGATTAGGGCCTCACCCTTACAAGCTCATCGAACCTTAATTACCTCCCCAAAGTCCCTGATTGCAAAGTCAGGGTAATTTTCCACCCACCTGATACGTCACAACAGCGATTAAATTTTGCCTGAGTTTTAGCAGGGACATTCAAGCCACAGCAGCAGTGCCACTTGAACAGATACTTAAATCATAAGTAAAGCCAAGAGCACAGGGCGCTTGAAGCAGAGGAGACTGCAGAGCAAAGAGCCAGGGGCTGGGTCAGACTTGATGTGTTGAGGGCCAGCAGGTAATATGTACGGTGGGACCTATTAGTGTGGGAGAATGGAGGGAGATGCGGTAGAGAGGTGGATGGGGCCATGTCCCCTAGAACTTTCTCAGACATAGGAAGATCTCTGGCTATGACTCAAAGGGACCAGAATCCTTTGTGGGGTTTGAGTGAGGCATTGTACAATATGATTTCACTTCCTAAAACTGTGTCCTGGCTATGATATGCAGAATAGCCAAGGGAGCGGAAGGTCGTAGGGAGGGGACCAACAGCATGTGTGAAGTGAGATTGCAGTTGAGATCGCCTCAATGACATCTTTGACTGACCTTAAGTTCACAAGTAGTGGGGGCTGGGATTTAGCTCAGTTGGTAGAGCACTGCTCTGCAGTCTCTGAGGTCCCGAGTTCAATTCCCAGCACCGCAAAATGGGAGAAGGACGTGGCAACCCACTCCCAAGGCAATCCTGAAACAGTCAGCCATTGAAAACCCTGTGAGGGTCACTATGAGTCAGACTCCACTGGACTTGACGGCACCTAACAACAACACCACAAGTAGTGGGTATTTTGAGAGTGGATTTCACTAGTGCTTGGCAGAGTTCTGTTGTTTCAGACTTTGTAGGGTGTTAAGGCGGTATTTTTAACAAGCTGGTGTACCATTTTAGCCTCCTAGGGACTGGGGAGAAAACTTGGAGGGAGGAGAGTTGGCTGTGAAGAGTTAAGAATGTTGGCTGAGCAGAGAAGCACTGTGCCAACGCCTAAGGTGCTCCTGAGCTGTGCCCTTGAAATGCCGAGGACACGCTTGCTTGGAGATGTCCAAGCATGGGGCTGCCGTTCCTGGATTCTGTCCTTCAAGAACTATGTGGGTGGGGTGGGGGTGGCCCCTGAGTGCGGACGCTGCAGGGAAGAGGCAAAATAAACTTATGCCTTCACATTGGCACTGACTGTTGCCACTCTCAGGGTGCAATTGAAACTGTTTTTCAGACTTTTGACCCAACAATGCCCTTCTGTTCACAGAAGGACAGGGGTAGAAGAGGTTATTCAATATAAAAGATGTTGAAATTGTATTGGCCGTATCCTTGGGTATGAGTTGCTGCTTCTATTAGTGTCTCCTTCTTAAGAGAGAGTGGCCTTGCACGCACAGATTGATATTCTCAGGATAAAAAGAGAATCTTCTAAAACTAGGATCTCACCAAGCAGAGAGAGGGTGCTGGTTCCCAATGGCAAGTAATCCAGATTCACTTCTAACTGAGAGGGAGCAAGCCAGAAATTCAGAGTGGTGGGGCCCTGGCCTCGGTGGATGTGCTCCATGAACCGTAAGCCTCCATCACTTATCTTGGCAGATAGAAAATTGGAATTTTGGAGGAAAGTTTTGCATCAGGCACTCAGATCCAATAAATACTCTCATTCTTTGCTGAGCTCCCAGACACTTTGCACTCTGTGTAGCCGGCTGCTGGAGGATGGGCAGGACTGAAACTCAGGAGAATGTGTGGACGGTAGGTCACCACCTGGAGGGAGGGCCCACAGCTACCCCAAAGCTCGCTTTTTCTACCATGTTCTTTCTTTTTCCTCTGTTTTTGCTCTGCCTGGAGATATCTCAGAAGCCAGCAAACCAAGCGGCTTGCACACATTTCCTTAGTGCCTGCTGTGGGACGAATGTGGGTGGGCATCCTGGTTTTTAGGATGAACCCCTAATCCCCCATGTGATGTTATTAACGCAGACTGGGGGCCTTTGAGAGGCCTTTGGGTCATGAGGATGGACCCTTCACCACCGGATTAGTGCCCTTACAGAAAGAAACACAGAGAGCTCTTTCACCCTCTTTCTGCCATGGGAGAATGAGAGAAAATGGCCACCAACAAACCAGGAAGGGGTCCTCACAAGCAGGGCTTTGAGCCTGTGAAAATTTAGGCTCAGGTTCAGGGTGGCTCCAATATGTTAAAATGTAGAGGGTTTGGGCTCAATTCAGGTTTAAAAATTTTAATCCTATGTAGACAAATAATTGTTTTAATTTTTGTGTATAGTAAGATAGTTAAATGATATGAGAGAGAAAGAGAGAGAGAGACAGAGAGAGAGAGAGAGAGAGAGCGCATTAAAAGCTGAACCTGAACCCAATTTTTCACTTGGTTTGGGTTCAGAAAATTTTTAAAAAATACTTGTGTCAGAAGGGGTTCAGAGTTCAGATCCAGGTTCTATCTGAACCCCTGTTATCTACACATAGGATTTAAACCCGAGCCTGCACCTGTACCTGAATCCAATTTTTTGTGGGTTTGAAGCCCTGCTCACAAGACACAGAATTTACCTCCACCTTGATTTAGAGAAATAAATGTTGTTAAAGCCAGCTTCAGGTTTGAGACCACTTGCTTCTGTTCCCTCTTCACCATCACTGACCCTGGCATGATTTGTGGCCTCACCTGCTCTTCATGGCCATAGCTTCCTGACAGGTCTTGCACATGCCATCTTCTTTCAGCACTAAACCATATCATTCATGTTGTTGTTGTTGGGTGCTGTCGAGTTGGGGTCTGACTCATGGTGACTCTCATGGAGTTTTCAATGGCTGATTGTTTTGGGATTGCTTTGGGAATTGATTGCCACGTCCTTTCCCCACTTTTGCAGTGCTAGGGATCGAACTTGGTTCTCAGAGAGTGTGGAGCAGCGCTCTACAAACTGAGCTAAACCCCAAGAAGGGTAGCTACATTAGTCTTGTTTTCTCTTGCTGTAACAAAATACACAAGGCTTTCCTTTATAAGGAAAGGAGTTTATTTAACTCACATTTTGGAGACTGAAAGTCTCCAGAAACCTCTTTCATTCAGGAACCTCTTCATTTTGGCTTCTGATGAGAGTCACAATGGCAGGAGGGCCTCTGAGGGTGATCACATGGTGCAACAAGAAGCCAGAATGTGAGGAGAGGCCAGTTTTGCTCTTTCATAACAAACTTCTCTCCAGAGAACTGACCCACTCTCTGAGGAATTAACACTTCTTTCCTAAATTCCTGTTCGGGTCATCTATGGCTGCATAAAGGCTGGTGTTTAGTTCAGTTGGTAGACTGCTGCTCTGTGTGATCTGGGGATCTATGTTTGATTTCTAGCCGTGCAAAACTGGGAGAAGGACCTGTCAGCCCACTCCTGAAACGATCAGCCATTGAAAACTCTATGTATAGCAGAGAAGCACTGACACTGTGCTGGGTCTGGCACAGTGACGGGGAGTGTTTTGTTTTGTTGTACCTAGGATTGCTATGAAATGGACGTGACTTGACAGCACCTAACAACAAACAAACATGGCTGCATAACCAATTACCCCAAATTGCTTAAAAATGAAAAACAACGTTTGTCCTTCTGAGGGTGACGTCACCAATAACCTAATCCCCTAGCTCTTTATGTCTGGGTTGCCAAGCTGTGATTCAACATGGGCGTCTCACCGGGAACACAAAGATCAAAGCCTCTGGCTCCATAGAGAAAGGGCTGAGCCAGTCAGATTCTCTGCCTTTGGAATTTCCCCTGGAATGTTTGGGAGAGTCAGGAAGTTGCCAAGGGAGTAAAAGTTGGACAGATGTACAGAGAAAGGCAGTAGCAGCATGCAGGGAACCCTTCGATAGCCCTGGTTATGAGTCAGCAGAAAGCAGATAAGAAAAGCCGTTCCAGAGGAGATGGGGAGGGAACTGCCTGGGACTGGCAGGAAGCAGAGAATGATAGAGGAGAATTAAAATGAAAATCCACAAATCCCTCCTGCTGAGGAGTAACAAGATACCTTAAGTCCTAGAATGGCCTGGTGTTTGTATATTTGTCCATTGTTCTCTATCCTATCTGCCACCCACTATATGCCAGGAAGCCTGCAGCTCTACCACTGTGGTGTTGGATCCCATCAGATCTCTGAAGCTAAGCAGTGTTGGGCCTGGTTAGAACTTGGATGGGAGACCGCCTGGGAATACCAGGTGCTGTAGGCTTGGGAGAAGAATCTGGCAACCCACTTCCCAAAAATAGTCAGCCATTGAAAACCCTATGAATAGCAGAGAAGCATGACAGTAGTGTTTCATCTGTTGTACATAGGGTCGCTATGAGTTGGACACCGACTTGATGACACTAACTACAACAACATACACCAAGAACTCTTCCAAGCATTAGACAAACATTTTTGCCATCATGGAGGTTATATTCTAGCTGGGGAGACAAATGATAAATAGATGTTTTTAAGGGCATTAATGTTCTGGGAGGAAAGTAGAGCAGGCAAGAGGACTGGGGGAAGGGCAACTGTTTTTAAGGAGGTGACAGATCCTGGAATGAAAGGAAGGAGGGAGCCACGTGAATGTTTGGAGGAATAATCCAAGTGGAAAGACCCCCGAGTGTGTGCAAAACAGTGGAGAGCCTGGATGTGTTTGTTTTTCATGGCTAAGGCAGCTGGAGAGGAGACAATGAAGAAGACATCGACCGGAAGGAAGTTAGGTCAGGGAGGCAGCCAGGGCTGAAGTGCCACACCAAGGGCCTCACACACCCTGGGAAGGACTTAGGATTGTCCTGCGCCTTGGTGGGAGCCACTGGGGCATCCTGAGCAATCTTCCGGGTCTGTCTTTCTGGGAGGTGCAGCTGCTCTGTGGCTTCATCTTCCCAGAGATTCCTGTCTCCCTCGCCCATAAGTCCCATTGTTTCCCCTAAGACCCCTGCACTTGGAAGAGCAGGAATGAGTTTTGCTTCCTAACCGCAGAAAGAGCCTGTTTTGGAATCCACCATGACCTGGCCCTAGCAACCTTCTTAGTTTTCCTTTGTCCCTCCTCATTGGCTCCTCTCCCCTCTGCCGGAAATGAGCTCTGATGTCAAAAGAGACACTCAGAGAAACAAAGATATCATGGCAAGGCACTTTACATCTGCAGAAGGGTGCGCAGCTGATAAAAGCAGCAGGCACGCTGGGGGAGGGGGCTTTCTGGGGTTTACTCCTAATGAAGGTCCTATGGCTGGCTCTCACCTCATTAGTTGAGGATTTGACCTTACAATCTTGTGTTTACCTGATTGGCTATTTTGCAAGACACAAAGGGGAAAGGGAAAAGAAGAAGAAGAAGAAGAAGAAGAAGAAGAAGAAGAAGAAGAAGAAGAAGAAGAAGAAGAAGAAGAAGGAGAAGAAGAAGAGAGGTCATAGATTAAAAAATTGATAGCACGGGGTAGGGGTGATGGAGATGTGAAACTGTAATGGTTTCTTATTAGTTTTTCTTACTCCTCTCTGAAGAAAAGATATCCCTTGAGACCTCACCAATGTAAACCTTGGGAATATCTTTTTCTCACACCTCCATTCTGCAGCCTGATGCCTGCCTGTGAGCTTCCTTCTCTCCCGTCCCTCCCTTTGGGATTGCTTTCTCCCAAGAGCCTCTGTCACAGTTCTCCCCAAGGCCATTCTCAAACCCCATATCTGCAAGGAGCCCTCTCACGGTCACTTGACTTGAAATGAATTCTCCTTTCCTAAACTTCTATTCTGATCATCTATGGCTGCAAATTACCCCAAGCCTACTGCTTAAAAATCAAAACAATTTATTAGCTCTTGCAATTCTGTGGGCCGACTGGGAATTCTTATCCACACAAGGTGTGGCTGGATGTTGGGACAGCTGAATTCAGCTGGGGGTTTGGCTGGGCTGGACTCCAACCCAGCTCACTCCTGCAGCTGACAATTGGATGCATCCCTCCTAGGTGACATAGTCCAGCATGATGACTTGCTTCCAAGAGGGAGCACCCCAGAGAGTCAGGAGCTATTGGTTTGGCCTTAGAAGGCACATACAGTCTTTGCAGTTGTGTTCTATGGGTCAAGCAGACCACCAGACCAAACCAGTTTTGAGCGGAAGGAAGCAAGAGTCCAGCCCTCTGTGGAAGAGTGCTGAGGAATGTGCAGCTGTCTCCAGCCTACCACAGCTTTCATGGTGCTTTTTCTATATGCTATTTAGAGTGTTTGCCACCTTTTGCCTTACAGTAGAATTATTTAAGTGTCTTTCCATCTCACACACTAGATTTTAAATTCCAGATAAAATATTACATCTTATTTAACTCAGAGCTTTCAATGTGGTGTTGGTGGTGGTGTTAGGTACCATCGACCCATTGCAACGCTCATAGGATTTTCAATGTCTGATTGTTTTGGGATTGCTTCAGGAGTGAATTGCCATGTCCGTGTCCCACTTTTGTGGTGCTGAGGATCAAACTTAGGTCCTCAGAGAACACAGAGAAGCGCTCCACCAACTGAGCTAAACCCCAGCCAGCTTTCAATGTAGTGACCACAATAACAACAAATGTTAAAGAAGTTATTCTCCCATGCAGGTAATTTCATCCCATGGAACCTGTGATCACATCTAATCTCTACCTTCACAGGATAGACACTATCCCAACTTTACAGATTGGGAAACTGATGCACAATGAGAGCCAATCTTGCCCACAGCTGTGTAAGTGCTAGAGCCAAGATTGGAACCCATTTAAAACCATGTTCTTATTCTTTCTCTTCTGCTCTTGTCTCCCAGTCTCGATACTTAGTTTGGGTTGTGATAGCAAATGACCACAGACTGGGTGTCTGCCAGGCATGTGATGCTGGAGTATAGCAGAAACCCTGGGTCTGCACACTGAAAATCTTGTAGACATGAGTTAAAAGTTGGGGTAGGGAACATAGCATGGCAAGAAATAAGCCAAGAGAATTTGGAGAGTTCTCTTGCATGGAGCCTGCAGCTGTGCCACTGTGGTGTCTGATCTGGTCACATTTTGGAAGCTAAGCAGGGTAGGACCTGGTTAGTACTTGGATGGGAGACTACTTGGGAACACCAGATGCTGTAGGCTTAGGAGAAGGACCCGGCAACCCACTCCCAAAAACCAATCAGCTGTTGAAAATCCTATGAATAGCAGAGAAACACTGACAATAGTGTTTTTTCTGTTGTTGCTATGAATTGGACACTGACTCGATGGCATGTAACAACAACTTGCATGGAAGTGGCAGGCCAAAGAAGAAAAACTGCACAAATGATCTAAACTGGAAACATCAGTATTTGCACAGATAGGCAGAGATCTGCAGTGCCCCATAAAAAGAGGGAAGTACTTCTGCTACTTCCTTTCTTATTTTCAACAGCACCGGCTCACATGATCCTGCATGAGACCACACTGTACCAAGCCCTGAGGGTCCAGTCTGCTCTGCCACAGCCAGTACAATACTTCTTAGGAATCCACAGTGTTTAAAAAATCCATCTGCTGGGCTGCAGTGCCACAATTAGCGAAGCTGCTATCCTAGGAAACCCTCATCACCATTTTGCTTAGATCAGAGAGAGGATTAACTTTGATGTCTGTCTATACCCCGTGTGAGACACAACTGGTGGTCTGCTCCCTGCAAGCATTCAATCTTGACATCCAAGGGATGTAGGAGAAAGCGCCAGTTAGGAGCCCAAACTAATTTTTTTTCTCAGTGATTGAGATGAAAATATATACCCTAGGGTTCCTGACACATTTGACTGGCATCCTATCTCAAGCTCTCCCTCCCTTGGCACAAACACCTTCTCCCACACGCAAACTTCCTTTGTTCTTCCCAAACATCACAGTTATGAAGGCCCAGTCCTCTCATCTGTACCACCTGTTGGAGGGAAGGGTGTTGGTTTCTTTATCAGTTAGGGCTCCTGGTGGCAGGAATGGAAATGAACTCTGATGAACTGAAGCTCAAATAGAATTTACTAGAAGTACACGGGGTGACCTGTAGACTATAACGGCCACTGAAGAATCAGCCTGCAAGGGGGAACATCTAAGGAAGATATAGGAGGACTGGCAAGCAGGAGATGGACAGTAATCTCATCCGAACACTAGCAATGAAAGAAATCCACTGCAATAAAATGTCACCTGTCTTTCTGTCACTATTCTTATCATTCTCATTTCTGGCAGAAAGAGAATAATTGGACCATATGACACCCAGGCAACACACGCTCCCTGACTTTGCCATGCAATTGAGCTTGGAGGTTGAGAGCCGGTCTCCGGAAGCAGACAGTGTGCGTGTCAAGCCTTGCTCTGCCAGTTACTGGCCACGTGACCTTGGGCAAGCCGTTTCTGCTATGCCCTAGCTTCCCCCTCTGGACATGGAGCTATGTATTCAAAGGCATGGGAGTACTAAAGGAGGAATGATGAGAGTGACTGCACAGGACAAGTGTTCCATGAGACTTGATACCCTGCACTGCCTTGGAGTGCACAAGGCCCCTGGATTTGCAGTCCAACCAAGGATGCCAAGGTGAGAGATCATCTCTGAAAGATGTCAGGAGCTATTATTAGAGGAGTTTGGGCAGTTAAGAAAACTTCTTATGCACAGCTATATTTATCCCCCCATGAGACTGCAGACGCCATGAGGACAACAGACTCTGATGTTTTATTAGCTGCTGTCTCCACGGTTACCTGAGAAGCTTCTGGCACCCTGGGCCTACCTCAGTGAACCATGGCTAAATTCAGAATGGAGTGATTCCTCTATGTGTCCCACCAGGACTGGAACTGGAAGGTGCCATTCCAGTCATTTCTGATTCATAGCGACCCTCATAGGGTTTTCAATGGCTGGCTGTTTCAGGATGGCCTTGGGAGTGGATTGCCACATCCTTCTCCCATTTTTGTGGTACTGGGAACCTGGGGACCTCAGAGACTGCAGAGCGGCGCTTTACCAACTGAGCCAAATCCCAGCTCCCTATGCGTCCCAATCAACAACTAATTTTGCTTTACATGGAAGAGGCACGCAACACGTATTCTCTGATTGAATTAACAGCGGGAAAAGAAAAACTGGGGGAGTGTGGTTTTCTCAGAGACAGGACAGTATTGAGATCCAAGAAATGAACTTGCATTTAATAGGTGGGAAGCAAATGATAATGATTTTCTGGTGCAATAAGGCTGATAATCTGTACAAAGGGCAGAGATGAGGTAATCACTTCTGCTGGCCACTTAATGCCCTTAGAACAGCAGAAAGAGGACAGAGAAGCCATGAGTCACTTGCCAGATTGCCTTGGCTCTTCGGCTGCATTGGTCCTGTCTCTGCCTTGGAGATTCTTCTGGTACCTCTCCAGGAAGCCCCATCCTCCCAGCACCTTCCATATTGGCCTGCAGAGGCCTGCTGACAGGGCTTGGCAGGCTATTTTGCTAAGTTTGCTCATGGAGGGATCAGGAATCACAAGAAATAAGCCCTCAACTAAACTGTGACCCAGAGACAGTGCAGATCTCTCCTGGTCTATAAAATAGGTCATTTTTGCCTTGGAGCTCAGGAAATGTGAAGCAAGGGGCATCACACCCATGGACCCATTTCATCTGGGAGTTCTTCTGCTGTCAAAGACAGAAACCAACTCAAACTCACTTCAGTGAACAGGGGACTTGATTGGCTCATCCCGAGCAGTCCAGGGGCAGATCTTGTTTCAGGTGCTGTTGGCGCAAATGCAACATCAGCATGTGGTTTCTATCTCTCAGCTCTCTTGCTGTACTGATCTTATTCTCAGTCCCTGAATGGTGGCCCCCCACCTCCAATAGCTGTAGCATCTCATTCTTTCATGTTCAAATGTAGTTTTCCAGTAGAGTTGGGATAGACCATAGTTGGCTCAACTTTGGTCATATGGCCAGGGGAATGCAACTACATTGGCCCAGCTCCTGTGCCAACCAATGTATGTGTGAGGAAGCTTGGTCCGCCTCATTGTATGCTTAATTCTCAGAGTTGGGAAGAAGTAAGACGAGGGTGGGGAGCCTCACTTACCCTGTGCACCAGCAGTGGGAGAAGAGTGGTTCCCCAAAAGATATTCAGGGTACTATTAACAGGAAAGGGTTGGGGTTTAGCTGAGTTGGTAGAGCTCTGCTTTGCACTCTCTGAGGCACTCGGTTCAATCTCCAGCACCGCAAAAATGGGAGAAGGACGTGGTAGCCCTGGCCCACAATAAGTCCAAAACAATCAGCCATCGGAAACCCTATGAGGGTCGCTACACATCGGACTCGACTCGATGGCACCTAACAACAAATAACAATTAACAGGGAAGGAGATGCTGGGCTGCTAAAATGATAGATGCACATGACACATGGGTATTTTCTGTCATCTAATATAAAGCATGGGCCTGCAGCCATGGGCCTGCAGCCGTAGCCCTGTGGCATCCGATCCCTTCAGATCTTGGAAGCTAAGCAGTGTTGGGCCTGGTTAGTACTTGGATGGGAGACCACCTGGGAACACCAGGTGCTGTAGGCTTGGGGGACAGACCAGGCAACCCACTTCCAAAAATCAATCTGCCATTGAAAACCCTATGAACAGCAGAGAAGCACTGACAATAGTGTTTCGCCTGCTGTACGTAGGGTCACTATGAGTCAGATACCAACTTGATGGCACCCAATAACAACAACAATATAAAGCATGAATCATAAGTTCCCTCTTTGCTGTGAAGTCTTCTCTCTTTATCCAACAAGTTCCTGCAAGTGCCTGAGGAGCAGCCACTTCACTGCAGTCATCCATCTTCCTCCTTTGCACTTCTGTAGCCCACAGGACCATATCACTCATCGGCAACAGGCTGTGCTGCTCATTTGTTATCTTTCCATGTATTTGCGCTATGGCAGGATCCTGGAGAGCAGGGGTCATGTCTTATTCATCTTGTGTCCCTCATAGCACTTTGCCTGGTGGTTGGGGCATGGCAGATAGTCCATAAATCTGCTGACAGATTGGACAACTGATTTATATGCTTCTAGAGCCACAGAGGTAGATGGTTATCTTGATTCAATCAAGAAGAATCCTGTGTTCACACTATTTCAGAAAGACCGTAGCTCTTCTCTGGACTAACTAATGCTGCTGGGGTCAAGATAAGTGTCGTCTTTGCTCCTCAACTCCAGCTGCTGGTGTCATTTCTATTTATAAAAGGTTGTATGAAGGCTCAAGGAATCTTGGCCTCAGCTGCCCAGTTCCCAAGGGCAGGTCATATTCAGGCACAGCCCTGCTGTAAGGGGGACAAGTGCAGAGGATGATGGGTGGCAATCACGGGAAGAGAAAGCAGAGAGAGGTCAGTCGCTGGGGGCACCTACCCCACGCAGTAAGCCAGAGCCCCAGGGTCCCACCGGCGGGACTTGCCTCTGTTTCTCTGCTGTTCCCTGGTCCCTATCTACTCTCATTGTAACCCTCATAGCCCAGCACTGAGAACAGGGAAAGAGGAGGGAATGGGAAAACGGAGTCAGAAAAGACACTCTCATCTGGGGTGCGGAAACAACATTCTTCCAGGCTAGTCTTGCTCCAGAACTCCTGTGGCTCGGGTTTCTGAAACATTCTGCAGGACACGCCGGGCCAGGCGATTTGTTTCTCATCTCCACGAAGTACCCTCAGGGAGGCACAGTGACTCGTCCGACGGCGCGCAGCCCAGCCGCGGTCCCCTCACCTGTAAACTGGACTTAGTGATAGGGGGACTGAATGAGTGAGCCATAGACAGCGTCCAGCTGGCGGCAGAAAGTCACTAACTACCAAATTAACAGGGGAAGGAGGAGAAAGAGTGCTTGGTGCTAGAGAGGGCGGTGGTGGGTGGAGCAGCGGAGAAGGAACTAGGCCCAGGGACGAGCAGCAGGCAGAGAAGAACACGCAGGAATCAAGTGACAACCAAAGCCCCAAAGCTCTACCAGCAACTTGCCCACTGCCGCCGCCTGCGAGGCAGCACCGGGACTGGAGACCACGCCCCAAACTCCACCCCGCCGGGGCCACGCCCCCAGCGGCTCCCAACACCACGCCTCTTTCCCCCCACCCCCCCGCTCTTGCCCCGCCCCTAAGGCCCGGAAGCGAAAGCCGCTCCGCCCCTTCCGGCGGGGGTCACGGCCCCGCAGGCTGGAGCGAAGTCTCTGACTGTGCTGGGCTCCCGGCGGGTCAGAGCCGTCCCCAGCCTGGCCGGCGTCATGTCCGTGTCTCGGACCCTGCGCACTTCGCTCATTTTCGGCGGCTTCGTCTCCCTGGTTGGCGCCGCCTTCTATCCCATCTACTTCCGGCCCCTGATGAGGGTGGAGGAGTACCGTGAGTGACCTCTGACAGCGCGCGGTGTCCCAGCCCCAGTGGCGATCCCTCATCTCCCACCCAGACAGCTCCACGCCCTGCGGTGAAAGAAGCTGGGCTCGGGAGTCAGGCAGAGCGGGTTCGAGTCCAGCTCTGACCGGCTTTGTGATCTCTGACAGGGGCCCCCACCTCTCGGATCCTTAACCTTTCCCTCCATAAATATCTATATCCCACCATAAGTATTAAAGCTATGGAGCCTCCTGTGAAACTCCGAGGTGGTAATGTATGAAAGCAGTCCGCACGTAGTAGGTCGACACTAAATACTAGTTTATACCCAAAGTTAACATACACCGAATGCGTAATACAAGTCAGGTTAGACATACACTGGAAGGTTTAAATTGCACAACCTGCCCTTGAGGTAGATATTACCCATTTTACAGATTAGGGAACGAAGCTTAGAGGTGGTATATCTTGCTCAAAGTCACACAGCTAGTAAGTGGCGAGGCAAGTACTCCAACCCAAGCTGAGAATGGGGATAGAGCGGGGAGACAAATGGAAGGAACTCCGATCATCTAGCGCTGAAAAATCTTTTTGTTGCACTTCATTTCCATTCCCAAAGTTAGCTTTGAGCAGAAATATTTCAGACCTAAACTGTTAACCTGAGTTTTTGAGTTTTTCCTCTCCTTTTTCCTCAGATCGCCTTCTAAATTGTGCTGGTTTTCTTCATTTTAAGCTGGTTGCTCACATGACAATGGTGAATATCCTGGGAGTAATTTTCCTCCTTAATCATTCAAGTCCTATCATTCTAAAAGCCAAACTCTCCTTCCTTGAGACCTATACCTCAGCCTGGATTAGCACTTTGGTACATCTGAAACCATCTGTCAGAGAGAAAATATTAGGCATTAGAGGCTCATTTTGTTCTCCAGGAAACCTGAATCATCTTGAAGATGGAAAAGGGCCAGCCTTGCCCCTGGAGAATATTAGCTGAGGATGAAACTTGGTGATTCAAAAGGGAAGGCTCCGTGTAAATGTTCTGTCCATTACAAATGTTACATTTGGCTTCTGAGGCAGAGCGTTTTGAGCACATACTCAAATTTCCTTGGCTTCTTTTCATCAGCTGAGGTTCAGATGGCCTCTGTGCTTCCTGTGTTCCTGCCTGCCTGCCTATGCTGATGCTGAGCATGGGGGTACCGTGGGGCTGTGTGAAGTCTTGCATACTCTTGTCATTCTTCCACACTGGGTGCCTGCTTCAGGCTATTTTATTATAGCTTCTAGAGTTGGACTTGGGACGAAGAGTCCCATTACCAAAATTTCAGTTGAAAGCTGGAGCAGGGCTCCTCAACTGGGGTGGTTTTTGTCCCCAGGGGACATCTGGCTGCATGTGGGGATAGTTTTGTTTGTCACATGTTGGGGAAAGTAGAGGAGGTGAGTGTGCTACTGGAATCTGCTGGATAGACTCCACAATACATTTTCTGCAACACGCTGGACAGTTGCCCCTGACAGACTTGTCCAAATGTGAAGGGTGTTTTGCTTGAATAACTGCTCTCATCAGGTGGTCAAAGTTGAATCTGTGCGTGCATACCTCTAACAGTCTTACCAAGACACTACAGAATCTTTGGTTGTCTGAATTGCTTGAGAGACACACCAGGCGCTTGGGGTGTATATTCTTTTTTTTTTTTTTTTTTTTTTTGTGCCATACTGGGGATCAAACCCAGGGCCTCATGCCTGCATGCTTTGCAAGTGCTGGACCACTGAGCTGCGCCCCCAGCCCTTTTTTTTTACTTTTGTTTGAGACAGGGTCTTGCTAAGTTACACAGACTGCCTCTGGTCTCCAACTTGTGATCCATCCTCCTCAGCCTCCCGAGCCGCTGGGATTACAGGCGTGCACCACCGCGCCTGGCTGGGGTGCATATTCTGTGGGTGTAACTACAATTGCTGCATTTTTAACTGGAAGGCAGTCTATGCTTGTTCACTTTTCTGGTTCCATTTTGATTAATTTGGCTAACTTTTAACTGAGAGTCATCACTGATTCATTAAACAGGTAAATAATACCAAACAGCTAATTTTTATTGAAAGGTGTATCTGACACCCTTCTATACAGTTCAACTATATTAAGCCATTTCATGGACATAATAACCCTTTGTGGTAGTTACTAATTGATCATCATTTGCATTTTACACGTGAGCACATTGAGATATGCAGCAGGTATGTAACTTGCACAAGGACCTGCAACCTCCCAGGGCTTCAAACCCATGAAAAACTGGATTCAGGTTGGAGTGCAGATTCAGTTCGGGTTCATGTTTAAAAACTATATACAGGGCATCAAACTGAGCCCAAACCTGGACCCTAAACCAATTTTGGGTCAAGCATGTTTTAAAATTGTTCTGAATCCAAACCCAGTGAAAAAATTAGGTTTGAGTTCAGTTTTCAGTGTTTTCTTTCTTTCATTTTTTTTTTAACAGTTAACTAAAAATTCAGGGAAAAAAGTTGAAATATTTTTCTTCATCTACACACAGAATTAACACTTTAAACCCAAACCCGAACCCTCTAAATTTTAACATATTGAACCTGAAACTGAACCCAGTCTTTGGAGGGTTTGAAGCTCAGCCCACAGCTGATGAATCATATACCTGAGATTTGAACCAGTGCCTTTAATCCCTAAACCATGCATACTGTGCTACCTCTCTAGGGGGAGAAAAGGGTGTGAGGAAGATGAAGGTCTCAGTGTCTTATCAGATGAATGTCCTTCAGGCAAGTTACTTCACCTGCCTACCTGTTTCCCCACCTGTTGCAGTGGAGTTTAATGGACTGAATTTACAGTGTTTGAGGTGAATTAACTGAGGTAACAGTTGTAGAAATTCCCAGAATAGTCTTATATTGTTGTTAGGTGCTGTTGAGTTGGGTCCAGCTCATAGCAACCCTATGTACAGAACGAAACACTCCCCGGCACTGTGCCATGCCCAGCACTATGTCAATGCTTCTCTGTTATTCATAGGGTTTTCAATGGCAGATTATTTCAGGAGTGGATTGCCAGGTCCTTCTCCCTATCCTGCAGCATCTAGTATTCCTAGGCAGTCTCCCATCCAAGAACTAACCTGGCCAACCCTGCTTAACTTCCAAGATCAGGCAGGATTGGATGTTAGGGTGCTATGGCTACAGACCTAGTCTTATGTTGTTGTTGTTGTTGTTGTTGTTGTTGTTAGGTGCCATCGAGTCAGTATCCGACTCATAGTGACCCTCATAGGGTTTTCAATGGCTGACTATTTCGGGATTGCCTTGGGATTGGATTGCCACATCCTTCTCCCATTTTTGTGGTGCTGGGAGTTGAACTCGGTGCCTCAGAGATTGCAGAGCAGTGCTCTACCAATTGAGCTAAATCCCAGCCCTAGTCTTATATTAGGCATTCCATAAAAGCATTTAAGAAATAAGGAGCCACACTGGCAGACGTGTGAATTGAGACAATAAAAGCCAGTACTCAGACCTAGGACTGCCTGACCTGGCAGTAACCTGGGGTCCAGGCACCTTACTTTGTGTTCACGATCAGGCTGTGGGAACTTGCTGTGTGGATAGAGCTTCAGTTTATTTCAGTGCATTCAACTAGCATATATTGTTGTTAGGAACCGTCAAGTCGGTATCCGTACCCTAGGTACAACAGGAGAAACACTATTGTCAGTGCTTCTCTGCTATTTGTAGGGTTTTTAATGGCAGATTGATTTTGGGGAGTAGGTTGCCAGGTCCATCTCCCAAGCCTACAGTATCTGGTGTTCCCAGGTGGTCTCCCATCCAAGTACTAACCAGGGCTGACCCTGCTTAGCTTCCGAGATCTGACGGGATCGGACGCCACACTGCTACGGCTGCAGGCATTTATTTAGCTACTGTTTTTTGTTTGTTTGTTTGTTTAAAATCTGGATTTTCACAATTACTATATCTGGCACTGTGTTAGATGTGGGGTGTACTGACCAAGCAAGAAGGTCAGAGCGCTTTTTTCCATCACACTCTTTTCCACATGTCCTAGCCACATGTGTCTTGCATAGTATTCTAGTACTGCCCTGTGTTAATTGCTCCCCAAGTCAATTAGTGCCCCTACTATTTACATATAGTCACTGATTGCTTGTCTTTTAATTTTTTTTTATTATTTCCATTTATTTATTTTTGATTTTTTGAGACAAGGTCTCACTTTGTAGCCCAGGATGGCCTTGAACTGATTATTCTTCTTCCTCAGCCTCCCAAGTGCTGGGATTATAGGTGTGTGCCGTTTTTATTTTTATTTTTTTGCATTACTGGGAAATTGAACCCAGAGTTTCGTGTATGGTAGTCAAGAGTTCTACCATGGAGTTGCACATCTAACCTCCTCATTTGTTTTTGTTTTTTATTTTGAGACAGTGTCTTGGTAAATTGGGCAGGCCACCTCTGGCCTTGAACTCATGATCCTCCTGCCTCAGTTCCAGAGTAGTGGGATTACAGGTGTGCACCACAGCACCTGGCTGATTACCTATCTTTATCCACATTCGTTACTCACCCATCTTTCTTGCCTCTTATTCCTTTCTAGTTTCGGTTTTCTTTCTGAAATCCATCTGTTACTATTTCTTTGGCGAGAACTTATAACCAGGAAATTCCACTTTTATATTTTAGGAAATGTGTAGCCCTCCAGGTCTTTGGCTGTTGTCCTACCATTTGTTCTTCAGATTTGATCATCTGGCTTACTTGATTAAAATACTCCAGGAACCCGCTGCTGTCCTCTGGTTGCATCCAGTGGTCGATTACTGAAGTATTTTAACTAGGAGAGCAAGGTGATGGGACTCACTCTCTGTGAGTGTCACTCTCACTATGTGAAAGTGGGACTGGGAGGGTCAAGTCTCGAGACAGGCAGGAGGGTACAGGAAGGCCATATTTCCTGTGACCTCCATCATAGGTAACTGGCCTGAACTACAGTGGTGATGATGGAATTGGGGAGAAAAGAAAACTCAGCACGGACTTGTGACAGATGAGCCGCAAGGACGAGGGAGTCAGAGGAAAGAGAGTAGCTCCTGATTCCCTGGCTCCTGCAGGGAGTGTTGGCCACTAATTGGGAAACACAAGAAGGCATCAGTTTGGAGGTGAAACAAATGGGTTCAGTTTTGGGCAGCTTGAGGATTAAACATCCAGATGTGTTCCCGGACGTCATCCAGAAGTCGTGGGATCCCCATCCTGGAGTGAAGCAAGGACACGAGGAGCACACAGGGGGCTCAGTCCCTGTAGGACGTCAGGCTCTGCACAGTGCCCAGAGGCAGGAAGAGACCGTGTGTGGTGAACACCCACACGTGAAGGTCTGAGGAGCAGGCTAGAGAGGGGTGCTCAAAGGAGATGGAGGAGGGGTGGCCACAAAGATGGGCTTAAAGCCAGGAGAGCCCATGATCACCAACCCATGAAGACAGCTTCTCATGAAAGGGCTATGGCCTGCAAAGTTAGGTTGCCTGGAGACAGTAAGAAGGATAAGTGAGCTGGGTGTTGTGACACATGCATGTAATCCCAGCCACTTAGGAGAATCACAGGTTTGAGGCCAGCCTGGGCAACTTAGTGGGACCTTGTCTTAAACATAAAAATGAAAAAGAGCTAGGGATTAAGTTCAGTGGGGAAGCACTTGCCTAGCATGTGCAAGGCCCTGGGTTCAACTCCCATTGCTGTACACACACACACACACACACACACACACACACACACACAGACAAGTGAAAATATCAAATATCTATTGGATTTAACAAAAGGAAGATTTAAAAATGGTTATATTAATGCTTTCAGTAGTTTAAAAGTGGGAAAAAGCAAATGTCAGCAGAATAAAGGGTAAATAGTCTAGTTAATGGGCTTAAAGATGTTTGGCTGTTGTCAAGGAAAATGGCAGAGTAATACTTGGAACAGGCAAAGGGGCCTAGGGAGAGTGGCTGGAGAGGGGTGGGGGAGCCAAGAGAGTCCAGGCAGACAGAGGTGCTGGGGAGATAGGACAGACCATAGAGAGGAGTGGCCTGGGCTTCTGAGTGTTGGACAGTGGCAGAGTACCTCTTCGCTAGCTTCAGAGGAAGGGCAAGTCTACATGTAGCCAAACATAGCTTTGAATTTGGCAAGTTGTGGGCACTGCAAGTGATAGCTTCTAATCTCTGTAACACAGGAAGTCAGGTCCTCTATGAGTGAGGCACACAGCCTCCAGGGAGATTATCCTCTGAAACTCTGAAGCTCTCTTCCTGGGCGTCTGTGGATGGCCCCTTCCACCAGCACTCCTGGCTTGTGCTTTTTTGTTCCCACCTCTTGGCCACACTATTCCTTTGTCTCTCCTGTTAGCTGTTCTCCTCTGGCTGTCTTGTGTACATTTGTTATTCCTCACGGTTTAGGCATACTGAGGAGAAGGCCACAGTTCTTGGAATGGCAGGGCAGAAGCCCAGTCCCTGAGAACTGGGTTCTAAGTAAAAAACAAGATTTGGATCCAGAGATTGGTAAGGAAGGAGCCCAGGTCATGAAAAGCCCAAGTGTGAGGTCACTGTGTGTCCTTCAGCTGGGCCAGCCTCAGCATAGGAAGCATGGGGGGCAGGTAGGTTCCAGGGTCTTTGATAGAATAAGCTTGCAGGGAGCAGAAAAGAGGAAGAAGCTACTTAGGTAGATGTATTAGCTAGTGTGTTTCTGTGACAGACAAACAAACCAAAGCAAACTATGGGAGGAAATATTTATTGGGGGTTTATGGTTAGAGGATGTTAGTCCCTGTAGGCAGAAGGCATGGCACCAGGGCAGCCATGGTGGAGCCCGCAGCACAGAACCTCATGTTTTGGTGATCAGGAAGCAGAGAACAGAAAACTGCACATTAAAACTTCCAAAGCCCCTTCACCAGGTACACATGACCTTTGGGGGACATTTTTTAAATCATAACATTTTGCCCTTGGCACCTAAAGGAAGGTCCTTGATTGTCTTATAATGCAAAATGCATTCAGTCCAACTTCAAGAGACTGCAAAGTCCTAATAGCCTCAACTGTGTTCAAAAGCCCAAGTCTAAAGTCTTCACTGATACTCAAGGCAAACTTAGCTATGAGTCCCTGCAAGACAAAAACTAGGTTACATACTTCCAACACAGAGTACACAGTCCTATTCCAAAATGGAGGAATGAGGGCACAGAAAGGAAAGGTTGACCCATAGCATGACTGATACCCTACTGGACAAACAGATCCTGTGGCTCCATGTCTGGAATCTGGGACATGATGTCATCTGGCATCATCTGAGCTCAAACAGGCTTTTGGGGCTTCATCCCTATGGCCCTCTTGGATTGGCTACACTCATTGCCAGTAGTTTCCTCACCAGATATTTTACAGTGCTGGCATCTCCAGCATCCTGGGATCTCCATTGCTGCTTAGGCTCCACCCTCAAAGCTTCACACATCAGCCCTCAGGGACTCTCTGCAGGGCCGCTGACCCTAATACACGTTGCCTGGCCTTACATATTATCTTCTGGAACTTTGATGTCAGCCTCCATAACCCTGTAACTCTTGTATTCTTCATGCCTGAAAAAACAGCACCATGTGCGTTATGCTAAGATTTGCTGCCACCTGGAGAGGTGTCTTTGTCCTTTTGAACTTTGTTCTTTTGCAGTGGCAGCCTCTGTTTGTCCAGGCTGAGAAACCATTTCCCTGGGCAGTCCCCTTGCAACCGGGTATCCTGGAGGCATTCGCTTTTCATACACTTTGCCTTCAGATGAGTTTACTTTCACACCCTAAAACCTTAGATAGATAGTGTCTAGCCAGCTCCTTCTGTGCCCCAAAGATATTTCTTCTGTTGTGTTTAATAGCACTTATCTCTTGAACAATTACAGCCTCTTTGCCCAAACAGGCCAAGTAATCTTAGACAAGTTGCACATTTTTCCCTCTTTAAACTATGCAGATCTTCCTGCTGTGACTTTGCTCCAATTTTTTCCTTCAAAAATCTGGCTAAAAGCAACAAGCAACAACTATGCCACACCCCCTATATCTTGCCACCCTTGTGATATTTCCTCTGCCAAGTTAGTCCATTACTTTTGAATTCAGCCTCACTCTAATCTTTAGGACATGGACAAAGTGCAGATAAGTTCTTTGCTAGAGTATAGCACAAAGGCCCTCTAAGTCCAGTGCCCAATAGAGTCCTCATTTTCCTCTGAAACTTTCTGTGCCTATCCACATTTCTATCAGTGGTGGACTTCTGGTTTTCTGAACTCTCACCAGAACTACCCCTTAAGTTCTGCTTATAGTATTGAAGGGCTTCTCTTGCCCTCATCTTCCAAGTTCTTCACAACTTGGCAGCCAGGAAACCGAAAGCAGAGAGGCACAGGTCTATGTAGAAACTTCCAAAGGCCTGCCTGTAGAGAGGCACTTCTTTGAAACTAGAGTCCCAACTCCTAAAAGTTCCATAACTTTCATAAACAGCTGCACCAACTGGGGACCAAATATTCAAACATATGACTTTTGGGGAAGATTTTAGATTTAAATGTAACAGTAAAACAGAGCCAAGGAGATCTTCCACGATTGCAAAATGGGCAGGCCACTGTGACAAGTCTTCTTTACTGGACTTGATTTTGACATTTTGTGGAATGTACAGCTCTTTCATAGGCTCAGCAAGACTTTACTATGTGTTACACAGAATAGAAGGTCAGTTCTGTCCATGATATCTCAAGTCCTGCAGTGAGCCCTGGGGAGGTGGCGGTTGGCCTTGGGGGTTTGTGATCCAAAACCAGCAGTTTGGGTGCAGTTCTGCTGTGCTTCTAGATGTTACTTTTCTCTTTTACCCTGTTGCACAGCTTGTTGTCTAAGGCAGGTGCATTTAGGGAAGAATAGGGAGAGCTTAACTAGACGCCTAATTTGTCTTTGCATCCCAGAACCAGAGAGTGATTGTATAGACAGCCTTTTTTTGTGTTTTTTTGTGTTTGTCAGTGTTGGAGATTGAACCTAGGGTGTTGTACATGCTAGGCAAGTGCTCTACCACTGAGCCACATGCCCAGCCCCTTGAAGATGGCCTTTTAAAGACAACACACATTTTAAGGATTGAAGTCAACTGGTAAATGAGACCAAATAAGATCATCTTTTTGATCTTGTTCATTTTCAATTTTAATTAGATGTGCTGCTGTTGTTGTTGTTGTTAGGTGCCGTCGAGTCGGTATCCGACTCATAGCGACCCTCTGTACAACAGGGGAAACACTATTGTCAGTGCTTCGCCGCTGTTCATAGGGTTTTCAATGGCAGACTGATTTTTTTGGGAGGGGGTTGCCAGGTCCTTCTCCCAAGCCTACAGCTTCTGGTGTTCCCAGGCGCTTTCCCATCCAGGTACTAAACAGGCCCGACCCTGCTTAGCTTCCGAGATCTGATGGGATCAGATGCCACAGGGCTACGGCTGCAGGCAATCAGATGTGCAGAAGCCTAAAATCACACGGTTTTGTCAGAAGGAGCTTGAGCTCATTCCTTCCCCTCATTCCTAAATGAAGTCCAGTCATTCCTAAATGACTTGTCTAGTGTCACTAAGCACATTACTTGCTGGGTAGACACTAGACCCTCACTCCCCTGACCTTGCCTGCTTAATGCTCTGTCACGGGGCCTTTAAGACAGCGAAGGCTATTTTAGGGGCAGCAAGGTGAGCGGTTCTGTGGATGAGCTGAGAGGGGCCCTCTGTTTTTCTACTGCTCAATCTTGTTCTTTCTGCCGCCCTCAGCTGAATGTGTGTGATACACCTGGCAGAACAAGGTTACAAGAAATCACTTGATGTGCAAATAATTCTTACCTTGTAATGGCATCTTCCCTATTACATCTCAGGTGCTTAGAGTAGGCTTTTCATTCTGTTCACGAAATAATTGAGTGAAATGCAGAGACATACTGAAATCTTGTTTTCTAACTGGCATTACGAAGCTCTCTGGATTCAACCATACTCTGATGAGGAAGCAGAAATGATTATAGTGCTATGAGGAGCCAGTGATTCAGGGGCCCTTTGGTCCCCTTCAGCCAGCTAGTTCACATGAGCTGTTATGGTGGTGTGGTTTCTCCTCAGCCACCCATTCCCCTCAGCTGCCGGATTACATTTGCTGTTAATACCATTTGGTGTCTTTCAGCCTCTGGTTTACACTTGCTGTTGCATGGTGTGGTGTTTCCTCAGCCTGTAGTCCCCATAGACCAGCTGGTTCACACTTGCTCTTACTGCCATTTGGTGGCTCTCAGCGTCTGGTTTACACTTGCTGTTATCGCTGTGTGGGTCCCCTTAGCCTCTGTGAATAGTTACTGTTATGGTGGTGTGGTTACTCCTCAGACTCTGATTCACATTTTCTGTTCATCTGTTTAGTTCCCCTCAGCCTGTAGTTCACACCTGCTGTTCTGACCATCTGGGTACCCTCAGCCAACTGGTTCACACTTGCTGTTATGGCCATGTGGTTCCCCTCCATCTCTGTTTCGCAATCACTGTTATGACCATTTGGTTCCTGTCAGTCACTGCTTTATCCTTACTGTTTGAGTTCCCCCAGATAGCTAGTTCACACCTGCTGTTATGGTCCTTTGATGCCCCTCAGCCACTGGTTCACACCTGCCACCAGGACACATCCCGTTCTGGATTCCCCATAGGCAGACAGGGAATGCAACTGGGCAACAGCAGCAAAATGGGAGCACTAGGAAAGTATTTGTTCTAAAAATTTATATTTACTATTTTTAAAAAGGTAGATATTTTGAAGTAGTCATCATGGAATAGACTGTTCCACACAACAACACACTGTTGTTGAACTTTCTTATATATATATGTTTTGCTTCATAGTTTTTATTAAGAAGAAAAGCCAAACTGACAGAAAAGATCCAAGAATGTATATCCAAGTATTGTATATTTCTGTATATCCTTCACCTAGATTTACCAATTGTTAACATTTTACCACATTTTCTTTCTCTCCTTATTGGTAATGTACATATACATAATTGTATAGACATGTTCATTGTAATTATTTATATTATTTTGTTGAACCATTTGAGAGTAAGTTGAAGACACTGCGAGCTTTCATTCCTAAACACTTCAGCCTGTATAGTATTTCCTAAAGAACAAACACGCTCTCTTGCCTAATCACAATATAGTCATCCAATCCAGGAAATTTCATATTCTTATAACACTATTGCGTACAGCCATAGCCTTGTGGCATCCGATCCTGTGAGATCTCGGAAGCTAAGCAGGGTGGGGCCTGGTTCATACTTGGATGGGAGAGCACTTGGGAACACTAGGTGCTGTAGGCTTGGGAGAAGGACCCAGCAATCCACTCCCAAAAATCAATCCACCATTGAAAACCCTATGAACAGCAGAGAAGCACTGACAATAGTGTTTCACCTCTTGTACGCAGGGTTGCCACGGGTCTGATACCGACTCAACGGCACCTAACAACAACAACAACATTACACTATTGTCTAATATGTAGACCATATTCAAATTTCGCCATTTGTCCCAATTACTCAAGTTGTAAGTTGCTTTTCTTTCAGCTGTTCATTGGCAGGGAAAAGTAGGAGAGGTAGATTCAGGAGGTCCTATTCTATACCAGCTTTTATCTGCTTATTTATTTTAGGTTTTCTCCTGCTGGTTCTCCACTAGAGGACCTTCAAAAAGTAGTTGTGAACTGCTCGGGGAGCTGATACTTAGGCATATTGAATTTGTTTGCGTGGTTGTCAATGTTAATAACAAATCACACACTGGATTTATATCCTAATGTGGACATTGATATAAGAATGGTATCATTTCCAAAGACTTAAACATTATTAGGCAGATTCTTTTACTGCCATACCAAAATCACCCCACCTTCCTGTATAAACAGCTTTAGTAAAACACCTCAGCGCTTTGACTAGACATAGCTGTTGTCAGTCTCCAAGTACAAAACAAACCACTGCCTTAGCACCAGGGGGCAGAGTCGGGCTTGCTGAGATGCTGGGAGTTGGGAGTTTTCTAATCATGTGTCCCAGAGTTGAGTTTTAATCATTTCCCTCCTGATGGAAACATGCTCACAACTGAAGTCAGTAATTAACTTATTTTTTCCCTCAGCGAAACCCCTAGCTTGAGCCATTGTCCTTTTGCTGAGGATTAGATACATTTGCTGTTTCTCTAGCAATACGGAAGCAGAAACCTGTGAATTTCATCAAGATGTGCTTATAAAATCCTGAGAGACTAGTTTCTGTTTTCCTGTTAGCATATTCTGCATTCACAAATAAAGTGTCTTTGTGCGGTATCATGAATTTACGTAAGACTGCTCTGGCCTTAGAGTATTTATGAAGCATTAATGGATTAAAGAGCCAGCGGATGTAGATAGGATGCTAATACCTGGTTATCACTTGGTAGGAACTGGTTTAAATTGCCTGTGCAGGACAAACTACCGAGGTGGTTGCATGAGGGCAAGGATTATGAGGAGATTATGGTCTGTTTAAAACAAATCCTCAGCCTCTCTCCAGCCTCATTAGCAATTAGCAAGAAAGTCTGAAGACAGGGATTCCTTTCTTTTCACTGGTTCTCTACTGCATCACAAGAGGTTAGAATGCAATTAGGCATTCCACCCCTGCCTTCCAAAGTCAACTTTCTCTGGCGCTTGATGCTTGGCAGCCTGCCAGCATCTTTGGCGTTACAGTACCTGCTTCTTAGAGAATGTGCTCGGTATACCGGGATGACTAATCTTCTTAAATCCGTATGTCTAGAATGCTTTCTGACAATTATTTTTTCAAAACTCATCTCTTTCCTCTTCCATTATACCAGAGGATAGGCCTTGTAGGTCTGGAAAATTATACCTGGTTTTGTTCCTGACAAGACTGATGACAGTGTGGTCTTTGACCAGTGTTTTCTAAGAGCGTGTTTGAGCCTTCTACACTTTGGAACTTAAATGTTGACAGTGTGTCAGGGCTCAGTCCTACAAGAATTGAAAGTCTTAGGAAATGCGAACCCCTTTTATGTTACTTCTGAAAGTCTGATACCGTAGAGGCTCGGGACCATCCATTTGAGCTGGAAGAAGTCTCTTGGCCTGTGTGGGTCCCAGGGGTCTTGGTTGCCATTTACCCACTACTATCAGAGAGGTGCTGTGAAACCCTCAGGCTCTTGTCTATAATCGGCCTCGTTGTGCTGTGTCTTCTGTGTCCCCCTTAGAATTCAAGATTCCCACAATTCCCATTGCCCAGTGTTGTTTTGGCAAAGCAAAAGTTAGCGCTGATAATACTATCAGTTAGGTCATTTAGAATTGACTTTCTGTCACATTGCTAGAGAAGCAAGTTCAGTGAATATCGTAGTTGGCAAAATCTTGTTTCTCGTACCTTTATGCAAGTGTAACTTCATGAGAATCCAGAGACAAAAGAAAAGAAGAAAAGAAAAAAGAAAATAGCCTAATATTAAATAAGAACTAAATGTGGACTTAAAGAAACACTGTCAGTCTGATTACAACAAAGGTCTGATTACAACATTTAATGACTATAATCTAGTAGTAAACATCCTTTGTCTCCAAGTCTTTATTCTAAAAAGCTACCATTTGTCAAGATACTGAAAATAATAAGTCTTTGTTGTCGGCAGGCCTCGGGTTTATTCTAAACCACTTGGAAAGATGTGTCAGAGTGCTTGAAGCCCACAGTCATAAAATGCTTGATTTCTCCTGGCCTTCGCCTGTTGGACATCTCCAAAGAGACTGGCATAGCCTCAGTAGCTACGGCATGCTTACTAATTGGCACAGCACCTGCAGTCAATTAGGGAAGCTTCAATTATCCAAACCGAAGCCACCCACCCAAAGATTAATTTTCTGCTCTATTTCCTATCAAAAACATAGCATATTTAGCTCTGAGACCAGTCCTTCAGTGGAGTGCATTTTAGACACATAAACGACATCGTTTTCTTGTTAATTGTACTTGTTCCTTCATTTCGGCAGCCCTCCGCTCGCAACATCCCGCCCACCAGTTCTTCAAAATTGTTCTTTTTCTGTCGTTTTGTTGCCTTTCCAAAATGCTGAGATCACAGGAAAAAGATGTTAGTTGGGAGCTTTTCTTTTTGAAGTACGGCTCGCTTTATTTTATTGAGACTATACCCTCTTTGTGCATTGTAGGCTAGCTTCCACAACCTAAAAGCTTTGAGTAATGGCTCCTCTGAACTCAGTAACACTCACAAATATTATTTCTAAGATCCCCATGTCACGCGCACATGTAAATACAACGATTTCACCCTCTCCACCTCTCTAAAGAGTAATCGTTCTGTTGTGTTTCTCAGAGAAGGAACAAGCTATAAATCGGGCTGGTATTGTTCAAGAAGATGTGCAGCCACCAGGTAAATTTAAAGTCAAAACAAAATCTCATTTGTCCTCTTGTGTTATTTGTGTGTGTTTGATCTGCTGTGGAGAGAGAGAGAGAATACCTTTTAGCTTAGAATCTTGATTTTTCTGTTTATTTTATAATAGTTGCCATTTTCTGAGTGCTATCCAAAACTTCATTTTAGTATTTCACCATAGAATCCTTTTTGCTACTTGGCTGGGGTCCTCTTTCGCACTTGATAACTGGGCATAAACTATAACAAGTATACAGTTAAATATGAAGTACAAATAGTGTAGACTTATTTACCAAGCACCTATTTAAACACTCCCTTCATGGGAAAATAGTAGTTACTTGTGAGCTGTTTTAATTGCTGTGGGATTCAGCTTTATACAATAGTCCCCAAAGCTTCCTTGATGGCTGAATGGGTCGTTCCTTTAAGATGATCCAAGTTGGCTGAGAATGTGAGGTTCCAGCTTATTAACAAAAACTCCTGTAATCTGTGGCAGCGTTCCTATTTACTTGCTTATTTATTTATTCTTAACTAGGCTAGATACATACCTTCCTGTCCTGAGGTAATTTCTGAGCCATTTAAAAGCCCCCCATGCTGGGCCCACTGTTGCATGCCTATAATCCCAGCAGCTTATAAGGCGGAGACAGGAGGATTGCAAGTTCAAGGCCAAGTCAGGCTGTACAATTTAGTGAGGCCCTATTTCAAAATAAAAAATAAAAAACTGACTAGGGGTACAGTTCATTCAGTGGTAAAGCAATTGCAACACATGTGTGAAGCCCTGAGCTCAATTTCCCAGTACCACGGAAATAAATAAATAATAAATAAATATCCTTCATGGCTGCCCTGGCTTCCTGGGCATTTCATTCCAGGGTTCCAGCAGCTGCGCTCTCTCTCAACCACGTAGAAATTGCATGGCTCAATTCTAATGTCATCTTATTTGTTTGGAGTTGAAACAAGTGCTGGGATGTTTAATATTGAATTCTGTTTTATTCATGTTGCTTTCCATAGGGTTAAAAGTGTGGTCCGATCCATTTGGCAGGAAATGAGGAGGCTGTCACCAAGTCCGACTATGAAAGTAGAGATCTTCATACTTTTGACTCTGCAGCAAGGACAATAAATCACCTCACTGAGGCAGGATGGCTGGAGAAAAAAATTCTAATACCATCAATAAAAGGGCTTGTAATAAAAGACAGTGCACAAGGATTAGTACTTCCCCTCTTAAGTATCAAGAACCCTGGAACAGATGACGCTATTAGGAAGGGTGTCATGATTCAACTGACTTTCCACAAATGCAGCTAGCTTACGGGACTGTTTGTAAGAGATCTGCTTATTATTCAGTCTTTATCATCCACTGAGCTGTGGTATGAATACAAGCATCCCATGGGCTTAAGAAGATCCATGCCTGTTTTGCCACCTTCCAAATAAGAGATTTCCCCATGCTGAGCTGCCTCCTAGGTCTATTTGAAAATGTCTAAGTAGATGAAATGCTTTGAGGACAAGGTACTTTGTGCTGCTTTAGAATACACAATTCAGCGTAACCATCTCTTGTTGAAGATTGGAATGTTGGAAAATAAATACATATGAAGCAAGTCATACTAAACGGGTATACATGCATAGTAGACATCAGTGGTGAATTAAAAGTGAAAATATGTATATTAAAATGGTTTAATTTTACTTCACAGTCATGTACTGCTTCTTAAAAAAAATTTTGGAAACTAAATTGTAGTACCAAGAAGTACTAAAATTTAACTAAATTATGTTTGACTAGACATTTGTGTGGTGTACATCTGTTTGTGTGTATGTAAACATCTTAAAGGTAAATAGCACATTTGTTTGGAGAAATGGTGAATGTCCTCTACCAGATGCTACAAAGGGTGAGATTTCTTTCTTTCCTTCTTTCCTTCTTTCTTTTTTTATTTTTTCTTTTCTTTCTCTTTCTCTCTCTCTTTCTTTCTTCCCTTTCCTCTCTCCCTGCTTTTTTCTCCTTCCCTCTCTCCCTCCCTTCCTTTCTCTTCTCCTTCCTTCCTTCCCTTCCTCTCCCCTCCCTCCCACTCTTCCTTCCTCCCTCTTTCTTTCTTTCTTTTCTTTCTTTCTTTCTTTTTCTTTAATTTTCTTTCCTTTCTCGAGCTCTTTCTAGCCACTTGTTAGGTTACGTGCTCCTGAAGAGATGTCTTTTTCAGTTTTTATATCTGTGTGCCTACTATAGACTCTCCTTAGATGAGGTGATTAATGACATAATTTTATTATTATGATCTTAGCATTCTCTTAACAGATAACTGGCCCAATTATGTAATTACTGTCAAGTAGAAATAAGATCGATAGTTCCAAAAACAAAGTCATTATTTTTGGTAGACATTCCCTAACATTTAATTGACTTGCAATTAACAACCCAATAGAGGAAGTTGACTAATTAGGGGTGCATTTGCCTGCTGTTTACTTTCAGAGGGCACCCAGAAGTTACATAAGTCAAACTCGTGCAGATGCCTAATTGAGCTTTCTTTGACTAAGGCTAGGTTCTTTGGAAGATGTCCCGGTTAAAATGACTGAGTTTTATAAAAAGAGCTTTGAGGAAACGGGTCCAGATTGGTCTCCCTCGGGTCCTGGGCCTGACCCTGCCCTTGGCCTATCTCTTTTCAAACATAAAGGGGGTGCCTGTCATGCTCAGTTGCTTGGAGGTTTATAACAGGATCACTCTCCGTGTTGTCAAACGTGACTTCCAACTGCCGTCCACACTTGACAGGTTGAGTTGTAAGAGGTGCTGTTCATGAAGATGGGCTGAGGGCCTTGCTGGTCACTGGAGTCCCTAGTGTGTCCTGAGGTCTGATGATAGACACACCTGACGGAGAGCATTTAGTCAGATTCACTTAGGAAACAGTTGCAGAGTTGATTAGGTTAATTGGCTTCTAATTTGATGATTTCCAGGCGAGAGAGAACATTTCCCACATACATTGGATCCCAGAGCTTTTCTCACTGTGCATCTTCTGGGACTTGTGACTAGCAGAAGAGACCTTTTGGGGAAATCGTTTAGACCAGTCGTTCTTGAACTTGTGGTCCCAGGACATATTTACACTTTTAAAAAGGTGTAAGAACTCCAAAGTAATTCTGTTCATGAGAGTTGTTATATCCATATATGTTTTCTGTTTTAGAAACTAAAACAAAATGTAAAAAATGAAGTCATCTAAAAACATCCGTAACAAACCTGTGTAGGGTAATAGAATATATTCTTTAAGGACAGGAGAGTAGAAAAGACAATAAATAAATAAAAAGCGTTAGTAGTATGGTAAAAATAGTTCTGACCACACAGACCCCTTGAAAAGTTTTCAGTACACTGAGAAGTCACTAGACATAAGTAGTCAAGAGTTTTTTGCCCCATTGAGTTTAGTCAGACCTTTAAAGAATTGTATAGCTGGATTACATTTTCTCCCTCAAAAAGGTACTTGTAGTGGACTGTTTTGGTGTCTGCAATATTGAGGGAGTTTATACAAGGTCAGGAGAAATTGATAACATTTCTTAATGTTATTGCTGAAATACAGTTCGAACCCTTCATTTTCAATGCCAAACAATATCCATTTGAGGAAAACTTGGAGTGACATTTTTACATTCCAGAGCCAGAAATAGCAACAGTACTGAATAGTTGGTACTTTTATCCCGTGAACATAGAATTGTTTAACTGGATTCCCTGTTTGTATTGACTGATAGGAAGCTCAACCACATTTGTGGTCCCCCTCTTTAAAAAATGTCTGTGATCTTGTGGCATGTATTTGGGCACTTAGGTTTGCTTCATCTTTTTCTTTCCCCTGCCCTTATTTTCCTTTGTTTTCTCACTTCAGTTTTCTGTCTTATATATTGTTGTTAGGTGCTGTCGAGTTGTGTCCAACTCATATCAACTCTCAGGATTTTCAGCAGCTAATTGTTTCAGGATTGCTTCACAATTTATTAGGTCCCTTGTTTTAAAGTGAGACAAGGCATAAATAATATGTATCCAATTGAAAAATCATTTCTGGTCTAGTAGGGGAGATGAAGTAACTTCGCACTCAATATTAAAATAATATGGAGTATTAAAAGTACCTTTAAAGAAGTCAGAGTTTCCACCAACCCTATACTCACATAAACCACATGCCCCTGTCTTCCTGCTTCTGGTTATTTATGCGGCTAAAATGCATCCACAAAGTTTGCGAGCTGACATGCAAAAGAATGTTCACAGCAGCCGGTGAAACTACCCAAATGCCCATTACCCATGTACTGAGTGAATAAACTGATACATTCCTCCAATGGAATACGACACAGCAAGGAATATGAACAGCAGAATGAATCTCCCAGTTAATGCTGAGTAGACAAAGCCAGGTGCAACAGTTCATACTTTGAGATCCCATTAGACACAATAAAAACAGACAAGACCAAGCTGTCCAGTTAGAAGTAGGGACAGCAGCTCCTTGTAGAGTGGGGAGCAGTGATAGGAAGGAGCACGGGGAGGTGTTCAGGGTGGTAGATGTTCTCTTGATCTAGACGCAGAGTCCACAGGCATATTGAGTATTTGTTGAGCTGTATAAATAGTGTGGGGCTGGGATTTAGCTCAGTAGGTAGAGCGCTGCACTGCAGTCTCTGAGGCCCCGAGTTCAATTCCCAGCACTGCAAAAATGGGAGAAGGACCTGTCAATCCACTCCCAAGGCAATCCCGAAGCACTCAGCCATCGAAAACCCTATGAGGGTCGCTATGAGTCGGATACTGACTCAACGGCACCTAACAACAACAAGAACAACATAAATAGTGTACTTTTCTAAGTGTATGTCTAACTTGAATAAGAAAGTCTTAGAAAGGTGTGCAAGGATTGGCTTTAGAAGATAAGAGAGATGGTTTCTCATCGTGGAATGAGAACACTTTCCAGAGAAGCAGTTTGTTCTGGGGCAAAGAGATGGTAAAATCCTGTGGGGTTGGGAAATGAGGTCCACTAGATGTAAGGTGCACCGTTCCTGTCACACCATCTGGGACACAGCAGGGCTGGGGTAATGATAGCTCTGATTATATGTGGGCTAGCTGACATCATATGGTTGTGAAAGCTGGACATTGAACAAGGGAGACAGGAAAAGGATTGATGCTTTTGAATTATGGTGCTGGAGACGTTTATTGAATATACCATGGACTGCCAAAAGAACCAACAGATCTGTCCTAGAAAAAGTGCAACCAGAGTGCTCCTTGAAAGCAAGCATGGCTAGACTGCCTCTTACATATTTTGGACATGTAGTTGGGAGGGACCAATCCCTGGAAAAAGGCATCATGTTTGGGAGAGTGGCAGGTCAGCGAAAAAAAGGAAAACCCTCCACCAGATGGATTGACACAGTGTGTGCCACAATGAGCTTAAACATAAATAAGATTGTGTGCCTGGCACAGAATCGGGAAGTGTTTCGATCTGCTGTACATATGGTCGCTATGAGTCTGACTCAACTTGACTGCACCTAACAACAACAACAAGCTGACATCTGAACAGAGCCGTTGCTATGGCTTGAGTGTGTCCCCCAGAGGTTCAGTGTTAGAAGCTTGGTCTCCAGTGTGGGGACGGGGGCAC
>VMDO01010161.1:0-73126 GCA_007922755.1 Pedetes capensis
GAGATATAAAAATTGATATCACAGGATTACATAAGAACCATTATATGCAACACATTAAAAAATCTAGAAGAATGGGTAATATCCAAACATCTAAAATTGAATCATAAAGAAACAGAAATCACAAAAAGATCAATAATGATCAATAAGATTAAATCACCAATTAAAAATCTTCTATCAAAGGAAAGCTCAGGACTTGATTCAATTGGTTTAAAGTGAAGTGAAATCTAATGGTTTAAATTATATCAAACAAACTTAGTAAAGAATTCATAACAATTTTTCCAAAACTATTAAAAACATTAAGGAGGAGAGAATTGTTGCTAAATTCATTCTACAAGACCTGATTCTAAAGACAAATTAGACACAATGAAAGAAGAAAAAGAAAAATATATGCAAATATCCCTAAGAAACATACATCTAAAATCCCAAACAAAATAATAGTAAGCCAAAGTCACCAACATATTAAAAAGATCATTTACCCTGTTCATGTGCGATTCATCCCAGGAATACAAGGATGAATTTTGTTTTTAAAATACTAAATGTAATACATCATATTAACTGATATGAATACAAAAAACAAATGATCATTTCAATAGATGCAGAAAAGGATTTGCTAAATTCAAGAGTACTTCATGATAACTCTTGAGAAATTTGGTAGAAAAGGAATATGCCTCAACACAGTAAAGGTCCTATATGTCAGGACTGAACACAAAAATGTTGAAATATTTTCCTTTTGGATCTGGAACAGAAAAAGCAAGCTCACATTCACTTATTTTATTCATCATGGCACTGAAAGCCATAGCTCAGAGCAATCAAAGGATAGAAAGCAATAAAAGCTATCCAAATTGGAAAGGAGAAAGTCAAACTTTCTTTTCAGGCAATATGATTTGTACATAGAAAAGCATGAAGACTCCACATAAAAATGTTGAAACTAATAGATTCAATAAAAGCACAAGTTACAAAATCAATAGATAAAAATTAGTTTTATCTGTATTAGTTGAAAGCTAGCCCCTAAAAAAATCAAGAAAATAACCCTATTTACAGTAGCTACTTAGCAAATAAAAATCTAAAAATAAATTTAAGCAACTAGGAGAAAATTTTTATAATGAAAACCACAGATTTTTTTTATGATAAAATCAAAGAATATATAAAATATGGAAATATAGCTTGTGTTCATCAACTAGAAATATTAATATTGTTAAAATATTTATAATGCCCTATCCAACCTACAGATCTAGTGCAATCCTCATCAAAATGCCAATGCCATTCTTCACACAATTAGAAAAAGAAAGAATTTTGAAATTCATATGGAACCATAAAAGACCTCAGACAGACAAATCAATCTTGGTTAAAAAGAACAGAGCTGGAAGCATCACATGACTTGACTTCAAAATATGCTACAATGCTGTAACAATCAAAGTAGCATGGTAAGCTGGACATAGTGGTCCATGCCTGTTATCCCAGCACTCTGGAGGCTGTGTTAGGGCGATTTAGATTTTGAGGTCTGCTTGGGCAACATGAGGCCCTGTCAAAAAACAAACAAAACAACAAACAAAAAACACAATTATATTATTCAGCCAGTGCATTGCCATGGCAAAGAAACTGAGAAATGCAAACTTATTCAGAAAATATTTATTGGAGGATCATGGATAGAGGATCCCCCCATAATATTGGCAAGAAAGGAGTGAAAGTGGCACAGAACACGGCCCATGTGTAGAGAGCCTCATATCCTTCTGATCAGGAAGCAGAGAGCTACCAGAACCACAGGTCTGGGTAAAAACCCCCAAAGACCCTCCCCAGTGAATAATTCCCGCCACTGTAGATCTCCCCAGGGAGAAGGACTTGGCAACCCACTCCCAAAAATCAACCCACCATTGAAAACCCTATGAACAGCAGAGAAGCACTGACATTAGTGTTCCGCCTGTTGTATGCAGGGTCTCTATGAGTTGGATGCTGACTTGATGGCACCTAACAACAACAACAACAGATCCCCGGTCCCAAAGTTTCATAACCTCCCAGGACAATACCACCAGTTGGGTACCCAATATTTAATCACAGGACCTTTGGGGTACATTTTAGATTGAAATCTTGACAATAGTATTGGTATAAAAGCTAGCACATAGACCATGTAATGAATAGAGTGCCCAGAAATAAACCTACAGATTTACAGCCAACTAAATTTTAGCAAATGAGCACAATGAAGAAAGGACAGTCTCCTTAATAAATGATACTAATAAAATTGAATATTCACCACTTACAAACATGAACAAAAAACCGATTAAAAGCTTAAAAGTAATAGCTGAAACTGTGAAACTACTAAAGGAAGAGTCAGAGTAAATGCTTCAGGATGTTGACCTAAACAATGTTTCTTTTTGTTTGTTTCTTTCCTTTTTTTTATTTTTTTCAGTACTAGGGTCTCAAGTATGCTCATGCTAGGCAATCTACCTACCACTGAGCTGCGCACTTATTTCCTCCTTTTTTATTTTATTATTATTTATCTAAGATTCTCAGGCTGTCCCTGAATTTGAATTTGTGCTTTTCCTTCCTAAGCCTCCTAAATTACTGGGATTACAGACATGGGAAACAGCACCTGACTGGAAAAGGATTTTTTGAATAAGATCTCTAATGCACAGGCAAGAAAACCAAAAAAAATAAAAAAAAAAAAAAAAAAAAAAAAAAAAAAAAAAAAAAAAAAAAAAAATTGACACATGAGGTTACATCAAACTAAACAGCTTCTGCCTAGCAAAGGAAGTGACCAACAGGGTTAAAAGACAAAATGAGAGAAAATCTTTCCAAACCATACTTCTGATTAGAGTTCAATATTTAGGTTATAAAAGGAAAATAAATAATTCCATAACAAAAACTAAAGAAATAATATCATTTAGAAATGTGACAAAGATATAAATAGATATTTCTCAAAAGAAGACATACAAATGGCATAAATATTCACATATATGCATATATATGCATATATATTTGTTGTTGTTAGTTGCCATCATGTCAGTGTTCTACTCATAGCAACCATATGTACAACAGATGAAACAGTATTGTCAGTGCTTCTCTGCTATTCTTAGGGTTTTTCATGGCAGATTGATTTTTGGGAGTGGGTTGCCAGCTCCTTCTCCCAAATCTACAGTGTCTGGTGCTCCCAGGCCGTCTCCCATCCAAGTACTAACCAGACCCGACTCTGCTTAGCTTCTGAGGTCTGATGGGATCAGACACCACAGTGGTATGGCTTCGGGTATATATATATGTGTGTGTGTGTGTGTGTGTGTGTGTGTATGTGCGTGTGTGTGTGTGTGTGTGAGAGAGAGAGAAAGAGAGAGAAGAGTAGGTCCCCCAAAATGGAAATGAATGTGAATAAATTAATATGTTTCTTTGGTGTTTTGCATTGTACCCTTGAAATTTATTCCTCTAGATCAAATGATCAACCAAAGTTTTTATTTGGAAGCTTTGAGAATGTTGCATCACGATACGCAAAAGAAACTTCATAGTTGTGGCAAACAGGTGACTGGTTCTTCTACTATATTAACGTACCTGCCCGTACTAAATGTTCAGCAGCTTTTGGCCCAAAATGGCAGGACCCTTGTGCTCTTCCCTCCCTATGAACCTGATATCATCCTTTATGACATTTTTAGTTTTTCCAGATGAAAAATGTCTTCAAAAGAAAACATTTTATCCATGTGAATGAGATGAAACAAAAAACCTCAGAATCACAAAAGACATCAAAATTGATAAGTTCAAAATCTGTTTTGAGTAGTGGGAAAAAAATTTTCTTTCTTTTTTTTTTTTTTTTTTTTTTGTCCTGGAGGTTGAATTCAGGGACTCGCGCTTGCATGCATGCTTTGCAAGTGCTGGACCATTGAGCTGCACTCCAGCCCTTCTTTTTTCTACTTTTTTGAGATAGGGTCTCGCTAACTTACACAGACTGCCTCTGGTCTGGAACTTGTGATCCTCCTGCCTCCTCCTCTCGAGCCGCTGGGATTACAAGTGTGTGCCACCACGCCCAGCTAAAAGAAAATTTCTTGATTGATATATTACGTCAGCAGAAGTACTTTGAAGGTGACTGAAGTATGAACATGTAAAAATAAATGCACAACTATTTTATAAATTATTCTGAATTTTATTTGGGGGGAACACCTTCAAATAAAGGGGATGTGATAAAAAAATGTAGTGAATGTTTATGTGTAAAAAATGTATAGTAAAAAATGCATTGCCATTAGTCCTCCTCAAAGTAATCCTGCTAGCTTTGAACACAGTTACCCCATCATTCTTACAATGTGTGAAGCAGTTCTGGAAGCCTCTATTGTGAGGGTATTTAGTTTCATCTTCCATCATGACAATGCTCTGTGTCACACATCGCTTCTGATACAGCAATTTCTGTTAAACTGAACATGACAGTGTGTCTTCATCACTCTATTTACCAGATCTGGCACCATGCAACTTCTTTCTCTTCTTTCCCAAAGTCATGAATGTAAATATTGTGAATTGATTCAGAATATCAAGGCAGCCACATCCATGCAACTAAAGATACTCATGAGGAAGGACTTCCAGAACTGCTTCAGAAAATGGCAAGAACGGGATAAGTGAATTTGAAGCAAGCAGGAGTATTTTGAGGGGAATTAATAGCAAAGTGTCTTTTATTATATTCTTTAAAAATTTAAACATTTGTCATATCTTTTGATCCCACCTCATATATATGAAAATATGCCCCACATCACTCTCTGGGGAATGGAAATGAAAACTATAAGGAGATACCACCTCACCCCAAGTCAGAAGGTCAGTTATCAAGAAGATAGAAAATAACAAATGTTGACAAGGGTGTGGAGAAAGGGGAAGTCTTGTACACTGTTGGTGGGAATGTAAATTAGTACAGTCATTATGTAAAACAGTGTGAATGTTCTTCAAGAAACTAAAGATAGAACTACTTTAAGATCCAGCAATGGTTACATTAAATCAGGCATAGAAAAGCAAATGCCACATGATTTCCTCATGGATGAAATAGTAAAAGGTTACTCTCAGGGAATTTGACAGTAGAATAGTGGTTAGCAGAGTCTGAGGATAGAAAGAGGCAGGGATAGGAAGAGCTTGGTCAACAGTTATCACACTAGTTAAAAAGGAGAAATAATTTCTGGTGTTCTATGGCACAGGTGAATGAATATAATTAAGAATAATGTATTATATATCTCTAAAATAGTTAAAAGATTTTGAGTGTACATATTATAAGGAAATAATAGGAGTTGGGGATGTATCTCAGTGGTTAAGTGCTTGCCTATTATGCATAAAGCCCTGGATTTGGTCCCCAGAACAATAATAATAATAATAATAATAATAATAATAATAATAATAATGTAAAATTAATGTACTAATGTAATAATAATAGTTATATTATTATTATTATTATTATTATTATTATTATTATTATTATTGTTGTAGGAATGAGACAGAGAGAGGAAGGCAAGAGACATGGCTGTGAGACTGCTTGGTCGAGGCTTATCTAGCCCACCTCAAGTCCTGAGGCACACCTGGGACTCTTTTATGACTTGCTGGGGGCACACCTGGCTTGAGCCCACAAGGTCGAGGCAAGATGGCCCCTGCCCAGTGCAGCTAGGTTGTGTCCCTCCTCAAAATTTCTTGCTGAGTCATTGTCACCCAATATCATCTGATTGGTTGGTCCAATCACCTGATGTCACCTAATTTGCTGACCCAAAATGTCATCAAATGTACAGGTTTTGATTGGTTAACCCAAAAGGCTTATAATCGCAGTGCATAGGAATAGAGTTTGAGTTTGGAGTAGCAGGAACAGAGCTTGAGTTGGGATGATCAGGAATAAAGTTGAATTCTGAGTTACCTTCCATCCAGTTCCCAGAATGGTGTGTCTCCATCAACTCAAGAATAGCGGGGTCTTTTTGTGTGTGGAGTTTCAATTCCTGGCTGGCAGAGCCCCACAAATCATAATCATAATCACAATCATCATAATAATAAAAGCTTAAGATGATAGGTATGCTCATTACGCTGAGTTGATCATTACCCAATGTATACATGAATCGAAATATCACATTGTTCCTCCAAAATATTATGTGTAAATCAAAAAATTTAAGAATCATAACAGGAAAAATACAGAAATAATTTCCACAAGTGCATGCTTTTGTGTACACACACACACACACACACACACACACACACACAATGTAGATGCAATATCATTTAAGACATAAAATGTCCAAGAATAAATTTAACAAAATACAATATCTGTGTACTGAAAACTATAAATTATCTGCATGAAAAATTAAATAACTTGTAACTAATACCACATTATAAATATAATCACTCTATACAATGGATTCTGAAGCAGTAACAATACATGGAGCAATTTTTTTTTTTTTACTTTTTCACTGGCTATATAGAGACTAGGTTATTCATAGGGTTTTCACTGGTGGATTGTTTTGGGAGTGGATTGACAGGTCCTTCTCCGGAGCCTGCAGCACCAGGTATTCCCCGACAGTCTCCCATCCAAGGACTAAACAAGTTGAAATTGTTTAGCTTCTAAAATCAAGCTGGATCGAATCCTAGGGTATAATGGCTGTAGACACCCTAGCACCAATAGCAGAGAAGCACTGACATTGTGCCAGGGCGTCTTTCTTTCCATTGTACATAGGGTTGCTATGAGTGGAACCTGACTTGATGGCACATAACAACAACATATAGAGACACGGTATTAATATCTTGCTTTCCTTACAATCTCTTCTACATTTAACTTAGAATCTACCTTATTATAGTGAATGTATTATTCTTCCCTAGGACAACATTTCTAAATTCTCACTTGATTTTATTGTAATATCAAAGAGTTTGGAATTGTGTAAGAATTTCTACAAATCTATTTGAGTTTCTTTTAACAAGCTTTCTTTCCAGATTCTTAGCATTTTTCCTTTATTACCATTTTAACCCAATCTAGGACAGGAAGTGCTCAAATACTAGTCAATGCTTTATCCAGGCTATTTTTTTTAGAACAAAGAAAACTACTTACTTACTGGGTAAAACTTTAGATAGAATTTTCTCCAAATTAAATACAGAAATTTCCCAGAAGCATGTAAAAATGTGCAACATTATTATTTACTATGGAAATACAAATTAACACAACAAAATATACTGTCTAAAACATGAAGCTGGAATGTATGAGGAAGAATGCAGCATCAGGATTGGAGAAAGACTCATTAATAACCTGCGTTATGCAGATGACACAACTCTGCTTGCTGAAAGTGAAGAGGATTTAAAATATTTACTAATGAAGATCAAAGATCATAACCTTCAATATGGGTTGCAAATAAACATCAACAAAACAAAAATCCTCATGGCTGGGTCAGTATGCAACTTCGCAATAAATAGAGAAAAGATTGAGGTTGTCCATGATTTTGCATTGCTTGGCTCTAAAATCAACACCTGTGGAAGCAGCAGTCAAGAAATCAAAAGACACATCGCTCTAGGAAAAGCTGTGGCAAAAGATCTCTTTAGAGTACTGAAAACTAAAGATGTCACAATGAAGACAATGGTGCATCTGACACATACCATGGTATTTTCAGTCACATCATATGGTTGTAAAAGCTGGGCATTGAACAAGGGAGACAGGAAAAGAATTGATGCTTTTGAATTATGGTGCTGGAGATAACTATTGAATATACCATGAACTAGCTGGGCATGGTGGCACATGCCTATAACCCTTGGCTTGGGAGGCAGAGGTGGGAGGGTTGCAAGTTTGAGACCAGAGGCAGTCTGTATAATATAGGGAGACCCTGTCTCAAAAAGTAAAAAAAAAAAGAAAATGGGCTGAGAGTGCAGCTCAGTGGTCCAGCCCTTGCAATGCATGCAAGCGTGAGGCCCTGGGTTCACCCCCAGGACCGCCAAAAAAATACACACACACACACACACACACACACACACACACACACACATCTTGAATTGCCAAAAGAAACAACAAATATCTGTCCTAGAAGAAGTGCAACCAGAGTGCTCCTTGAAAGCAAGAATGGCCAGACTGCGTCTTACATATTTCAGACATGTAGTCAGGAGAGGTCAATCCCTAGAGAAAGACATCATGTTTGGGAGAGAGGCAGGTCAACACAAAAAAAAGGAAAATCCTCCACCGGATGGATTTATACAGTGTCTGCAACAATGGACTTAAACATAAATAAGAATGTGTGCCTGGCACAGAATTGGGAAGTGTTTCAATCTTCTGGACTTAGGGTCGTAATGACTTGGACTCGAATCAATGACACCCAACAACAACAACAACAAAGGGATAAAATATTACACATAACTATATTGTTGTTGTTTGGTGCTGTTGAGTTAGGTTCTATACATAGTGCATTCTATACATAGCTGCATTAAATACAGAAATGCAGGTATATTTTTACACTGTTGTGGGATTGTAAAGTAGTTCAACCACTTTGGAAAACAATATGGAGATACCTTAGAAAACTAAGAATAGAACTGTAATACAATGGAGTGATGACACTCCTGGGAATATACCCAAAGGATAAAAAGCCATCATAGCACACAGTATTTAAGGCTACTTTTAAAACAGAAGTGCATCTGTAATAAAGACATCTTCAAGAAGAAAATTCTTTCTAGAAATTGTTGTTGTTAGGTGCCATTAACTCAGGTCCCACTCATAGCAACCCTATGCAAAACAAAAAGAAACTCTCCCCAACACTGTGCCGTGCACACAATCATTTTTATATCCAATCCCATTGTTGGAACCATTGTGCCAATCCATGTAGTTGAGGGTCTTCCTCTTTTTGCTGACTCTTCACTCTCCCAAACATGATGTCCTTCTCCAGAGATTGGTCTTCCCTGAATACATGCCCGAAATATGTCTAGCTATTCTTGCTTCCAAGGAACAATCTGGTTATACTCCTACTAGGATGGATCTGTTGGTTCTTTTGGCAGACCATGGAATATTTAATATTTGTCACTAGTACCATCATTGAAAAGCATCGATTCTTCTCCTGTCGCCTTTGCTCAAGGTCCACCTTTCACAAACACATGATGCAACTGAAAATATCATGGCATGAGTCAGGTACACCATAGACTTCAAAGTGACATCTTTCCTTTTCAGCAACTTAAAGATGTATTTTACAACAGCTTTTCCCAGTGCAGTGCATCTTTTGATTTCTTGACTGCTGCTTCCATGAATGTTGGATTGTAGTATGAAGTAAAGCAAAATCTTGGACAACCTCAATCTTTTCTCTGCTTCTTATGAATTTGCTTACTGATTGATTTGTAAGGATTTTTGTTTTCTTGATGTTGAAGTGCAATTCATACTGAAGGCTGTCCTTTGATCTTCATCAGTAAGTATTTCAAATTCTCTTCACTCCCTATAAGAAAAGTTGTGTCATCTGCATAATACAGATTGTTAATGATGCTCCCTCCAATCCTGATGCCACATTTTTCTTCATGAAGTCCACGTTCTTGGATTATTTGCTCAGCATAGAGATTGAAGAGATATGGTGAAAGGATACAGCCCTCTTGCATATCTTTCCTGACATTAAACCAGGCACTGTTTCCTTGTCATGTATGAATGACTTTCTTTCCATATACAGATACCTTATGATTACAATTAAGTACTCTGATATTCCCATTATTCACAATATTATCCACAATTTGCTACAATTCACACAGTCAAATGCCTTTGCATAGTCCATAAAACATAGACAGACATCTTTCTGGTATTTGTTGCTTTGGGTCAATATCCACAAGACAGCAGCAATGATGTCCCTAGTTCCACAATCTCTCCTAAATTCAGCTTGATTTTTCTCACAGTTCCCTGTCAATATATTGCTTCAGTCACTTTTCAATGATCATTAGCAAAATTTTACTTGCTTGTGATATTAATGATATTACTCCATAACTTCTGCATTCAGTTGGATCCCCCTTCTTGGGAACAGTCACAAATATGGATCTCTTCCAGTCAGTTGTGCAGTGAGCCATTTCCCAAATCTCTTGGCATAAATAAGTGAGCCCCTCTACTGCCGCATCTGCTTGTTGAAAGATCTCGGTTGATATTCCATCACTTTCTGGAGGCTTGTGTTTTGCTGATGCCTTCAAGGCAGCTTCCACTTCTTCCTTCAGCATCATTGGTTCTGGATCATGTGCAATCTCTTGAAATGGTTGATCTTCCAATTCTTTTTGGTATGATGAATCTGTATATTCCTTCCATCTTCTTTTGATATTTACTACATCACTTAATATTTTCATGTAAATTCCCTCACTACTGCCACTCAAGCCTTTAATTTTTTTCTTTAATTCTTTAAGCATGAGAAAAACACAGCATGTACTTCCCTTTTGTTTTTTGTATCTCAAGCTCTTTGCACATGTTATTTTAATATCTGATTTTGTCTTCTAAGCTTCCCTTTGAAATCTTCTGTTTAGGGCTTTAACTTTGTCATGTCTTCCTTTTCCACTAGCTGATTGATTGTCAAGGGCAAGTTTTAGAGTCTTTTTTAACATGTAATTTGGTCTTTTCTTTTTTTCCTGACTTTTTAATAACCTTTTGCTTTCCTCATTAGTGGTATCTTTGATGTCATGCTATAATTTATCTTGTCTTCAATCATTAATTCTAAGGCATCATATCTGTTCTTGAGGTGGTCTCAGAACTTAGGTAAGATATAGTCAAGGTGATACCTTGAGTCTCATACACTTGTTCTAATTTCCCTCAGTTTCAATTTTAACCTGTATATGATCAGTTGATGGTCTGATCCACAGTCAGTACCTGTTCTTTTTATGACTTCTGATGTTGAGATTTACCATTTGCTCTTTCCATAAATGTCAGCTTTGTTCCTATATGCTTCATCTAGTGAAATCCATATGTATAGTTCCTAGGTATGTTTATGAAAAAAATGTGTTTGCTATGAAAAATTCATTAGTGTTACAAAATTCTATCATATGATGTCCAGGATCATTTCTGCAACTAAGGCCATATTTTCCAAATATTGATCTTCCTTCTTTGTTTCCATCTTTAGCATTCCAATCACCCATAATTATCAGTGCATACTGATTGCATTTTTTATTCCAGACTGCAGAAGCCAGTAAATATCTTCCATTTCTTCATTTGTGGACTTAGTGAGGTGTGCATAAATTTGAGTAACAGTCATATTAACTGGCCTTCCTTGTAGGAATATGCATATTATTCTATTATAGACAGCCCTAATACTTCAGGACAGACCTTGAGATGTGTTTCTTGATGTTGAATGCAACCTCGTTTCTGTTTAAGTTGTCATTCCTGGCATAGTAGGCCATATGATTATCTGATTCAAAGACCTCTAGGCACTGGAGATATAAGCTTAATCATAGAGTCCATGCTGAGTCATGCATGAGGACCTGGATTCAATCCCCAGAAGTGACGAATAACAGCAGCACAAACAAAAACACTCTAATTGTTATTTTTGTAGGTTCTTAACACATGTGATGGATTGCAGGAGGGGCTGAACTACAAGATACAGCAAATATTGTCACTCATTCTTAGTAGGCATTGCTCTTTTAAGCATCTTTTCTTTAAAGTAACCTAGCTAATATCCTAATGATTTACTAGTTTTCTACCCAAAGTTGTCACAAATTTCTCTCCTCTTGCACATAGTATAAATGTGTATTTCTGTCATTGACACTTGAAATGAGTGGAACCTTCTGCCTATTTGTAAGAAATCACAGTACTACTTATTATAATTGGGCTAACCCAAGTCATAGCACAGATTGGTGAAGAAGTGTCCACTTCTGGAGGAGCTTTAGTGATATTCATCACAATATTTATGGCACAACCTTTGAATGCATATCCCAGGACTCTCCTTGCAACCACTTTGAAGTCATTCCCATTAATGAGAACTCAAGTGGAGAATCATCCACTGCCTGTTTAATGATACAATTTATTCACACATGTCAACTAATTCTCATGGAATTGTCTGCAGCCCCATTAGTCAGCCCCTGAGGCCCTCTTCCTTCATCTTGAGAGTGATGTTCTCTAAGCATCCTCTCTATGCCATCTATGTATGGTTGAACAGGATCAGGCCTGAGCAAAGTCACAGAAAAAGGGGGTGGGATTAGGTAGTAAAGTCCAAGCAGGGCTAATTCTCGAGCTGTTCATGGAAGAGGCTGCATAGTCCTAGAAGAAGGCATGTAATTATTCTGTCCAAAGGGACATTATTTTTCAATTATTCTTTTTCAGCATGGAATAGTCTGCCTTTCTGGATGTTGTACTTGGGACAGCTTTTGAACACACTCAACCTCTTAGCCCTCTTGCCTCCCATCTGGGAAATCCAATAAAAATCTGAGGTATTGCTCTCTTGGCACCAATGGAAATGTCAAACCACACAAAGCCTTGTCTGTAAAGAATCTATACTCCATTCCCACAATCTAGTCACTATAAAACCTCCAAGTCAGTCCCATTTCCTGGCTCTCTCAATCCGTTTTCAGCCTTTCTTGGGAACCACCACACTCTTCCCAGAAAACCTCAGTAAGGGAGTATAGAATCAATAGGTTCATATCCTCCTAATGCAAATGTGATGCAATCAGTCTCCATACCCGAACCACACTCTGGGTGGAGTCTATTCTGATTCTACTGAGTGGTCACCACAGGAAGTAAGCCCTTTTCTAGATGTCCACATAGGCTCAGTATATGTGAGGACTATACAATTGGGACTGGGCAAGAGACAGAAGCTACAAGAGGTGAAGCAAACTCTTATAAATAGAGACCACTCAAGAACAGAATAAGATAAAAGCAAGTGTGAGTTAGAGAGGAATTCATCAATACCTGAACTATAAGAATTTAGAAACACTTGTACCATTTGTGCTGACCAATTCCAAGCAGAGATTATCGCTAATCACTGACTCTTCCCTGTTCCTCTAGAAAAATAAAAATACTGAACATAAGGGGTGATGCTGCTGATATCACTGATTTTGTTGTTACTCTAAAGATTCCCATGATTTTCTAGATACCTTCCAATATACCTTTCCATTCCTACATATACACTATAACATTATCATAAAATTTTGTGAATGTTTGATATATTGGGTCCAAATGTATTTTTTCTCCAAATTAGGCCTGAGATCTATAGCTATGTAATGAGAATTTTTATTTTTCCTCTTAGTACATATTTTCTATTATTGCATACCTACCTAATAAAGAATAAATCTTGCTAAAAGACTGACATAAAAGCCTGTGGGTTTTCTTCTACAAGCAAATTTATTTTCTGGTTCATTTAATAATAATCAAATTATAGATGCAGATAAAAAGCAAAAGGCAAGTTATTCAATCTAGTACAGCCGAGCCTGCCATGGACTTGACCTGAGGAAGTAAATTATTTCCATTGAAGCTACCACACACAGTATTCTAGCCATTTAGAGCTGAAAATGTATTTGTATCAACATTTTTAAAATTATCTCAATATGTACATGGATAAAATAATTAGATAATTTAGGTAAATCAATAAGAGTGTTAAATTTGATGTTTGAGATTTTATAAACAAAAGAACTGAATGCTCCTTTTTCAACTAGACAGAGTATTTTAAATGTAGTCAATGAATTCTCTACCTGTGGCTGCTTACTAATCCTTCACTCACCTGAATAGAAACTAGAAATTTATTGCATATGTGATAACAGTAACATAAAAGTTTAAAAGCATGTAAACCTATGCCATTTGTAAACTTTTAAACTACTACAATGGTAGAATTATAATCTAATGTATCTAAAGATATATTAGTCATACTGCTCTTAGTCTTGTTTATTTTTGTTTTGTTAATTTATATCTTTGCTTTCAATTTAGTTTAACTAATGGCAAAACAGGGATATATAGCTATATATAAAAAAGAAGATGTGCAAGTAGAAGGGAGACCATTGATGGGAAGGGAGAAGTTGGGGGAGGAGGGTCATGAGAGGGTAAGGTGGACATGAACGTGAGCAACGTACAGTGAAATGCATGCATAGAAATGTCACAATGACACCCATTAAGCTTTACATTAAAAATTACCAATAAAAATTAAATAGTTAAATCCTTAAAAAAATGGTTTAACCATGTCCCATGTTCCGTATTTTATTATTGTATTGTATGGTATAATACTTTTAAATGTCACTCTCCTACACCTGTGGCTTTAACTCATCATCAAAATCACCATTCAGAAAAAGAAATCATGGCTAGTTTAAGATCCCTTGTCTGGGCATCAAAGGATATTTCTAGTGAGGCAAACATCCTGGAGTTATGTATATACTGTAATAAAAGAATAAAATCTCAGCTCGCACATGGAAAAATTACACTAGGAGTTATTCATCCTAATTTACTTTTAAGCTTACAGCTATAGCCTTTTGGCATCCAATCCCATTAGATCTCGGAAGCTAAGCAGGGTCAGACCTGGTTGGTTCTTGGAAGGGAGACTACCTGGGAACACCAGGTGCTGTAGGCTGGGGAGAAAGACCAGGCAACCCACTCCTCAAAGTCAATCTGCCACTGAAAACCCTATGAATAGCAGAGAAGCCCAGAAAATAGTGAGTCTGACACCTACTCCATGGCACCTAACAACAACAACTTTACTTTTCCACTCTACTAGTTATCTGATAACACTACTCCTCATTTATAGATATCTAGTTATTCCTGCATTTTTAAGGCAAACTAAACTTTAAAAGGGATCCCTTACATACATACCCTCTTAGGATGTTTACATCAGAAAAAAATGCTTTTTTCTGGTTTAGCTATTTGTTACTCAGCACAATGTCTTGATATGAGAACTTTAAGAAAGAACTGTCAAAGACAATGTGTAATTGGTTAATGGATAGAATGCTCAATAAAATGAGTGGACTCTCTCTAAATGATTTGAATCAATATCAACAATCAGGAAAAATACTTTTCAATTGGAAGTTCTTGGAAGTATTTCAAAACTTGGCCTAAAGTAGTACCTAGATTTAAACAAAACTAAATGACCAATAATAAAAAGAAACACTCACGTGAAATGTATAAATGAATGTGTGTGAGAATTTATATGATTTTACTGTATTGGATTTTTTTTTCTCTAAGGTTTGTGATTTCTGGAAAATACTACAGCTTAAATTAAAATCATTTCATGTATACAGAAAGGAGACATCTATGAACCCAAACTTCTCAATTATTAGGTAGAAGCTGGAAACTGACATCTTAAATTGCTTTTTTGTACTTCTGTTGCTTCTTTTATTTTCAATTCTGTTCCCTGGATGAGTGGGTAGGGGTGGGTGGAGAGGTCACCATTCCCGGATCTGATTGATCAGATTTTCAATTTTGGTCTGCAGTGTTGAACCCTGTTATAAAATACCAAAGATTGCATCACTCCCACCCCCTTCAGGTCACCCTCCCTTCCCCACAAGGGCTCTGGCAAAAGAAATCTAAGTTTCTTTGGAACTTAGGGTAGAAAAAAAAATACTATTTTTTCTGAAATTGGGTTTATATGCAATGAAGAGGAAATAACTTTCTGAAAGTTTTAATTCATTTTTAGATATAGAAAATCTTATTTTAATAATGTGTGGTTTTGACACATACTCACTAACTTGATTCTGCTTCCCTTATTTTTCTCCCCCCTAATCTTAAATTTGGGGCTGGGATTTAGCTCAGTTTGCAGAGCCCCCTGTCTAGTCTCTGAGGACCCAAGTTCAGTTCCCAGCACCGCAAAATAGGAGAAGGATATGGCAATCGATTCCTGAAACAATCCCCAAACAATCAGCCATTGAAAACCCTATAAGGGTTGTTATGAGTTGAAAATGACTGGACAGCACCTAATAACGACAATTTTAAATTTATCTTTGGGTTTTTTAGTTCATTTTTATAGATATATCCTATTCTTCCTCCTATACTGTTAATTTCCAAACACCTTGCCATCTAAAATATTGTCCTTCCTGAATCCTGAATATTCGTAGCAGTTGTTGTTAGGTGTCATAGAGTCAGATTCAACTCATAGCGACCCTCATATTATTTTCCATGGCTGATTGCTTCTCAGCTGCTCCAGGAGTGGGTTGCCACATCCTTTGCCCATTTGTATGAAGCTAAAAATAGAAATGATTCTAGATGATCTGCAGTAATATGCTTGTGCAGTTCCCTGAAGATTCGTCAAAGGTGTGGGAGGTAACTGCAGCTAGAACTTTTTAAAATGATAAGTGGTAAATCTTTTTATTTCATATGCTACATCAAAGAGTTTCCTGAAACAAGTTATTTTCTTTCATTCTGCAAATATGTTTTAACTGACACCAGATAGTTGCCTACTCCATCACTAATTTTTTGGCTTGAAAACATAGCATGTATACTCTATTGCATCACTATTGAGGGTGGTTATAACATTCCAAAAAATATGAGTGTGTTGTCATTGTTTATATACAATTACTATTTTTATTTAGACATTACTGAGACCAAAGGAGATAATTTGTATGTAAACTGGTAGGTTCAAGAATTGTACTTATTTTTAGTGACTGTCATTAACAAGATTATTTCAGATGGACTTGCTTGGTCAAAATATGCACTTCTTCCTCTTTAATAAAAATTATCAAGCTGGATGCTTTGCTATACACCTGCAAGCCCATTGACTTGGGAGGCTAATGGAAGAGGATTGTGAGCTCCAGGCCAGAAACAGTCTGTGTAACTTAGTGAGATCCTGACTCATAATGAAAGAAAATCAAAAGTGGACTTGTGGGTGAAGCCCAATGATAGAACACTTACAAAATACACGTGAGGCCCTGGATTCAACCCCTATGTATCACACACACAAAATTTGAATTGCAGTTCAATAAGCTGCACATTCTTAAAGGTGGGTTTTTTCCATATGCTTCTCATAAATAATGGTATAATGATAGTTTAGATAGGTATCATAATTGTGGATTACACACCATGGAAAATATCTTGCATATATTATCATCATGTTTACTTTTACACTCATCTGGTACAGCCACTATTTCTTTCTTCTATTTCCCCAAGAGATAGCTGAACATAAGAGAGATGATTAACAAAGTTACAAAGCTAGAAAAATATAAAAGTTGTGTATTTGAGACCAATAATATCTGAATCTAATATTCTATGTATTTGATACATACCAAGTAAGGTAAAAATTCCATTTTTTATTTCAATAACTGGTTCTATATCAATGGATCATTTAAAATATGTACACATCTTGTGCAATTTTGATTTTGTTTGTGCTTTTAAAATCAAATGAAGAAATCATTGTTGTTAGGTGCTGTCCAGTTGAGTCCAACTCATAGTGACTCTGATAGGGTTTTCAATGGCTGATTGTTCCATGATGGCTTTGGGAAAGGACTGCCACATCCTTCTCCCATTTTTGCAGTGCTGGGGACAGAACCCAGGTCATCAGAGAGCGCAGAGCAGCACTCTACAAACTGAGCTAGACTCCATTCCCTACTTAGTCATTAAGAAGAACAAAACTCATGTTCTTTGAAGGTAGATGGATAGAATTAGAGATCATCATGTTAAGGCAGATAAGCTAGACTGAAGAAAGCTATGTACCACATGTTTTCTTTCACATATATAATGAAAGACAAAAGGAAAGGGTAGAAGGAGTACAACTAGGAAATAGGAAGCAACTAGCTTGGATGGTCTACAGCTGTATCACCCTGGTGTCCAATACCATCAGATCTCTAAGCTAAGCAGGGTTTGGCCTGGTTTGTTCTTCCATGGGAGACCATCTGAGAGCATAGGTTGCTGCAGTCTTGAGAGAAGAACCCAGAAATCTACTCCCAAAAATCAATCTGCATTGAAAACCCCATGAACAGCAGAGAAGCACTGACAGTAGTGCCAGGCATGGCATCCTGTCAAGGAGTGTTTCATCTGTTGTACATTTGGTGACCATTAGTAGGACTCTACTCTACAGCACCTAACAACAACAACATAAGAATAAAAACCTGAGCTAGGTGGGGTGGTGCACACCTATAATCCCAGTGATTTGGGAGGCGGAAGCAGGAGGATCACTAGATCAAGACCGGAGACAGTCTGCGTAATTTAGCTAGACCCTGCTCAAGAAGCCTGCAGCTGTAGCCCTGTGGCATCCAATCCTGTCAGATCTTGGAAGCTAAGCAGGGTCGGGCCTGGTTATTACCTGGATGGGAGACCACCTGAGAACACCAGAAGCTGTAGGCTTGGGAGAAGGACCTGGCAACCCCCTCCCAAAAATCAATCTGCCATTGAAAACCTTATGAACAGCAGAGAAGCACTGACAATCGTGTTTCCCCTGTAGTACAGAGGGTCGCTATGAGTCGGATACCAACTCTATGGCACCTAACAACAACAACAACTGCTCAAGAAAGTAAAAAAAAAAAAAATAGGCTGGGGGTGGAGCTCAGTGGTCCAGCGCTCGGAAAGCATGCAAGAGAGAAGTCCTGGGGTCAACCTCCAGTACCACAAAAAATAAATGAATAAATAAATAAATAAGAAGAAAAAATAAACATAAAAAATAATAATAAACAACAATAAAAACCTTGTAAAAATACATTATTTAATGTTTCTTACATTTTACTCCTTTGTTCCTGAAATGTTTTTAACTCATAACCATATAAATATTCAAAAACATTACTTGTACATATGTTTATGTGTGTATGTGTATGTACATACACACACACACATATATATATATGCGTGTGTGTGTGTGTGTGTGTGTGTGTGTGTGTGTGTGTGTGTGGTTGGGGCTTAGCTCAGTTGGTAGAGAACTGCTCTGCATTGTCTGAGGACCCAGTATCATCCCCAGCACCACAAAAACTGGAGAATGATGCAGCAATTGACTCTTGAAGCAATCCCAAAAGAGTAGGCCATTGAAAACCCTCTGAGGGTCTCTATGAGTAGGTCTTGGGTTGATGGCACCTAACCATAAGAATTCTGACATTAAATTTATGAAGATCATAAAATAAATATCATATGGATTTTCATAATTAAACAATCACATAAAAATAACAAGAGTTATAATTTATATGCCTAGTACTTATCATTCCATTCTATTATTTTGTTTTAATTAAGTTGAAATACCCACTTTCTTCTTTTTGGAATTTTGCACGTATGCTGACTTCCACATCATTTACAAATAAAACCTTAAGTCATATCTCTATATACATTGGCACATACTTTTAGAAGTTTAAATCAGATACTAATAATCTTTTGACCCTCTCTCCAAACCAAATAACTACATTATTTTTTATTTGACCATAAATCATTTCCTGTATTCCCTCAATATATTTTTTAGAGCAGCTTGGGGATTAAATGTATCTAATCAAATTCTTATCTTACTTTCTTTCTTCTGACCCTACCACACTCCTTATTCATCATTTATTCATTTATTCTCTTAGTATTTTATAAACTCAATCTAAGTGCCAAACACAGTCTTGGGGACTGGTAAAACAAAGATAAATAAGACACACTTCTTCCTTTAATATATATAGATCTCTGAAAGAGACAGACTGGCAAAGAACTAAGTAAAAGTAGTTTTACTCTCAGAAAAGCATATGAAAAATTCTATTAGATCACAGAAAAATGAATTTCTAAATCTGAGAAAATGACAAAAATGTTTCCAAAAGTCATAATAATTTAATGAGATCTTAAGTGCTTTCCATGCGAAGAGGAAGAAAAGCCTTCCAAGCATAGTGAGCAATAGGTGCATATGTGGACATCATGTCTTACTAATTTTTGAGGCTACAGAATAGGGTGTGTGGTTGAGAATACAAAGAAAAAAAGAGGAAATATTTACAGAAGCTTAATTATTAAGCACTATGCACAAGACACTACGTTATTTAAATAGAATTTATTTTATTATTAATAATACATCTCTACTGTGTTGCATGCTTGTAATCCCACGTGGGAGGCTGAGGCAAGAAGATCAAGTGAAGTTTGATGCCAGCCTGGTTTACATAGTAAATTCCAGGCCAACCTTGACTACACTCTCCAAAGTAGGTAGGTAGGTAGGTAGGTAGATAGGTAGGTGGATGATACATAGATAGATAGATAGATAGATAGATAGATAGATAGACAGACAGACAGAAAGATCACTGAAATAGTTTAAAAAGGGAATAATTCTCAAAATGTGAACAAATATGCGAGAGGAATAAAAATTGTTATACAGCTATTAGAATAGTCCAGGTAGGAGATGATGAGCGTGATTGAATACTTTGTGAGTAGATAATAAATAATGATAATGGGTTGACAGATTTTATATTTAGCAACCAATTTATGATGGGTTAATATAACAGAAAGCGGGATTAAAATAACAATCTCACTCAAAAATAACTCAAAATTAGCTAATCATGTATTAGAATAATTTGAGATAGGAAATTAAAATATTTTGTTGAAAGTGTTGGAATTAAATCATTAGCTCAGTTTTGTACACAATCAATTTAAAATTTTGGAGCTTCCATATGTTTAAATTGTGAAATTGATATTTTAGAGTCATTTGGCATTTCAATTTCATTCATTTCTTAATACGCAATTATTGAATGCCTATCATATGTACCTCTTGTGCGAAATTTAGTGGTGAAAAAGAGAGATCTGTTCTCTTTGGTAGTTTATATTCTATTTGGAAGGAAAACATAGCAAAACACAAAAAACAAAGTAAATATAGGTAGTGATAGATGTATTTAAAACAAGTGCAAAAATTTCAATCTAGTAGAATCTCAAAATGAAAAAGACAATGAATGGATTCATTGACTTTAGGAGGGTCTGTATGTGGAGATGGTCCTGCAGCTGAGAAGTAGATGACAAAGGAAGAAGGACACTTCTTCCAGGCAGAAGCAAGTACAAATGGAAATATTCTTTCTAAGGGAAGAAAGAATGTTATGGTACAGTGGATCTAATTCTATATTGTATGCAACCTTCAAAGGAGTGCTTTAGTTGATTATCTCAGGAAATAGACGAGAATTCAGTTAGTACATTGGGGAGTTGATCTAAGGTCCAGCACAAAAAAGAATTATAGTAAGTAGAACTCAGAAGAGTGAGAATTGGAAGTACAATAGCTGAGAGGTTCTGTGGTGTAGTTTGGAGCTGGGATGACCAGGCTTATGGTAAACACAAAAATATCAGGCATTTATATACCTGGCACTGACTGTGTGCTTTCACACGTGAGGTGGCTCTATTTGGCTAAAGGCAATTTCTGAAGAGGGACTACATTGTGAGCCAAATATTCTTAGCAGCTAAAGGAATATGAACTTAGTCAAGACCAGAGGTAGACAGAGCACCACAACACCATTACAGCAGATGAAAACCATGGGAAATGTTGAATGTTATGATTATTATCAGGAGAGTCTGTATGACTATCTCAATCAGATATTTATCCTAATCTGGTTATAGTGTTTAAAAGCTGTTCCTGGCTGCTGTATATAAAAGTTTGAAGAAGAATTGATGTGGCCTATGGATGATGATCAAGGGCAGACATATTTGAGCAGTCTAGATGAGGGATGACAATGGGCAAATCAAAGGTAATGGAATTAGACAGACAATAAATACAAGGAGAAACAAACTCAGAATGCAAATATTTGATAATAGGTTGGAAGCAAAAAGCACAGGGCTCCATAATCAATGTTCTCTCATAAAAAAGCTTTAATTAAATATGTGTAGCAATGGAAAGTAAAAGTGAAAAACAACATAATAAATTAAACTAATTTACTTCAAGAATTGGAAGAAAAAGAAAGTGAAAAAATAGGAAACAGTGATATCCTGAGATAACATGGAGTTGGATTGCTTTAGATTATTTCTTTGTGCAATGACAATGATTTCAGTTTTCTTATGCTGAGACTTGCCACAAAATATCTTTATAAAGCAACCAACCACAAACAGACTAAAAGATACGGTAGATAACCTGAAGCAACTTGTCAGCAGAGAGAAAATGTGGACAAAGCCTGCCCTTGTCTATATTAGCTATATTAGCCCTTTACTTTTTAAAGTACTTATGGTTGTTTAAAAATCAGTCAAAAAATTTGAACTCTTTGTTTGATAGTGTCTCTCTTTGCTATTGCTTATTTTCTCACTAGAAACCTTTGGCTTTCTAAGGCCATAACACTTATAAACTCAATAAGAGATGACACTTTCTACATGTAAATGTATATGCATACTTATAGTCACAGCATAATTTTGTTATTTAGAATACATAATAAGCTCAATACATTAATAGTAATCTATCCAATTCATAAAATATAATTATATAATCATGTTTTTGGATTCCATTTAAATGTCTGAGAGTTTACTTATAATAAGAGCTATGCACCTATATTAGAATGATATTTTTATTTTGTAATATTTTAGTGGAATTACTCTTTTTTATTAGGCATATAGCAGAATGAAATACTGTACCACGAATTATTTCAAATATAAAAGTTGATTCAAAAAGCATATACAAATGGTAAAAATGCATTCATGTACCTTGGCTCTTATATTAGTGAATTATTAATAGTGAATAAGAATTCCACTATTTTTCTTGCAACAATTTCTGATATTTAAAAATAATTTATGTTATGTAATGTACAACATAAAGGCTACCTCATTAAGTAAGTTTTTTATTATCAGATAATACAAATTAATGCTAAAATGTGTAGAAGAGTGACAGAAAGACCATTAAAAATTCTATTTTGGGTATTATAATAGAGATAATATGCTGCAATTTAGCTTAATGAGTTGCAATTAAGAAACTGTTTCAAGAGTTGCATGTGATTTCTTTTAATTATTAGTTATTAGTTGTTCCTGCATAAGTATGGTTAGAATCACATTAGACATATAAATGGTAAAATCTCTCAAATATATTAATATTTTTATGTATTATGGATAAGTGAAATTTAAAATGAAATGCAGTAGTTGGCAATTTGAGTTGAAAGAGAATGATCTAACAATACCTATCCAAGAAACCATGGAAAGGCCTCAACAGAGCAATGTCAGGGCAAGCCCATTAAACACAGTTCCATATCTCTAGGGTTCATCTTCATTGTCAATCTGACTGGACAGAACATCCACTAGAAGACTGGTTAGGGGGCATACCCCTGGGTGTGTCTGTGACTGTGTTTCCAAAGAGGTTTGATTTAAGATAGAAGATCTACCCTCAAGGTGGGTGACATTATCCAATTATCTGAGGTCTGGGTCAGAATAAAAGAGGATTAAACAGAAAGCCAGAGAACACCAATGTGCTCCTGCTGTGCTTCCTATCCCTCATTTTGCAAATTGCTTTGCTCCAGGATGCCAAACCTGCTGTGATGTACTGACATCTCTGAAATTATAAATCAACATAAATTTTTCATTTCTCAAATTGATTTTTTCATATATTTGGTCCCAGAAAGACAAAAGTAACTGATATAGAAAATTAGTGCCAAAGAAGTAGGATCATTGCTGAAATTAAAACAGACTATGTGTTTTTTTGCCTTTAGAATCAGCTTCCAGGAGGTATTTGGAAGAGTTTGAAGGTATAGGATAGAGAAGTCCTAGAATGCTAAATGGGCAATTCTAGTGAGGCCTCAGAAGATCAGAATGCTAATAGAAATGTAGATTATAAGGACTGGGCTCATGAGTTTTCACATGTGAGCAAGGACTTTGTTGAGAATTGGGTTAGAAGCTATTAATGTGAGATTCTGGAAAAGAATTTGGGTGCATTTTTTATATGTCCTCATATTATAAGGCAAGCTGAATTAAAATATAATGCATTAATTAATTTGGTGGAGAGATTTTTATGACATCTTAGCAGGCAGGCCGTGGCATGGTTATTGCTGACTGCTTTTAGCCAGGTTTACAATGAGAATATGGAGTGAAAAGCAAGCAGAAGGGTTGAAAAATGCACAGCCAGGACAGAAAGAAAGTGACTTAAACATTATGGACAAGGAGGGGCTGGTGGCTAAAGAGATTAATGCCATGAATGAGAAATCAAGCACTTTGCATTGGGTCCATAGGAAATTGTCTAGACCCATCTGTCACAAGCTTAATAGTGTCAATCTGTAAATTCATTTTAAAAGTATTCCCTTGGAAGCAGAAAGAATTCTGGGTATCTGCTCACACTGGGCCACCTAAGTAAGATTTTCCGTGGATTTAATTGCCCAGGCACTCAGAAATTACTATAACCATGGCACAACAGGACCTGGATAATGATCAAAGTGGTAGTAGACCTTCATTTATCCATATGGGGTTGGTTTTGCAAGCATGCAAAGTGCAAATGCTTCAGGATAATGGAGGTCTCTATGTAGAGTTTTAGAGGCCTGAGAGGTGAGGCATTGTGTAGCAAGGTCAAATTTCCTGTGAGGATTCCCTGGCAGAGCAATATGTGAAGTTGTGTATATGAAGCCTAAGCTGCAATGGAGACCCTAGGTTAATGGAGATGCTAGGAATGCAGAACATCTGGTGAAGAAAGACACAGGTAATGAGTGGAGCCAGCCCAAGAAAGAGGTTAGGTGAACCAGAAATTGCAAGGTCATAGGAACAGAGCTCTCCAAGCCACTGGAACATGCATCAGCATACACTATACTCCATATGCCAGACAGGGAGCTATAGGATTTGATATTTGTACTGCTGGATTTCACCCTTGTTTCGTCTGATCCTTTCATGATATACTTTTGTTCTTCCCTTTTAGAATGGAAATGCTTGCTCTGTACATTGTATGTTAGATGTATATAAACTGTATTTTTTTATTTTTTCAGAGACTCAAAGCTAAGAGATTATCTTGAGTCTCACTGGGGACTCTGGAATTAGAATTATGAACATTGAAATGTTGAAACTGTTAAGATTTTGGGGACTCTTGTAGTTGGACTGAATGCATTTTACTTTATGAGAATGACATGAGACTTTGGGGAGGCAAGGGATGGAATGTTAAAAGTGATGTGTTTGGGTGGTAAATCAGCAAGGGGTAGACTTGTGATAGTTAATCTTCATTGTCAACTTGGCTGGATTAAAATCACCTAGGAGGTTGGTGGGGCTGGGTTTTAGCACAGTTGTTAGAATGTCTGCTGTGCACTCTCTGAGAACCCAGGCTTGATCCCCAGCACTGGAAAAACAAGACAAGAATGTAGTAGTCCACTCCCAAGAAATCACGAAACAATCAGCTACTGAAAATCCTATGAGGGTCGCTATGAGTTCAGACCCAATTAGATGGCACCTAACAACAACAGAAGGTAGGTGAGGCACACCTCTGTGTGCATCTGCGAGGGCGTTTCCAGAGAGGATCAATTGGAGGAGGAAGACTCATCCTGAACATGAATATGAGTGGCACCACTCAATGAGCTGGGGGACTCATCAGAAGAAAGAAGGAAAAAGGAAAAATACAGAGTGCTGGCACCCTCTTTCTCACTGCATCCTATCCACCATATTATAAACTGCTTCACTCCAAAATTCTCTCAATCAGCATGCACTGCCACCTCTGAAACAATGTGACAAAACAAATCTTCCCTCTCTAAAGTTATTTTTGTAAAGTGTTGAGTCATAGCAACACAAAGGTAACTAAAATAGTACCCTATGCTCTGTCTTTCAAAAGAAGATCCTCTCTCTCTCTCTCTCTCTCTCTCTCTCTCTCTCTCTCTCTCTCTCTCTCTCTCCTCCCTTTTCCCCTTTCTTGCTTTTCTTCTCTTTTGCTTTTGGTACTAGATGCAGGGATTTCTATGCACTTTGGTAACATTTTGTATATATTTGCTTTTTGATTTAAGCAATGTATTTTAAAAAGTATATTTCATCAAGATGTGAAATAGAGAATGCCATGAAATACCCTTGAACATATTAGTATATTAAAGTGGGTTCAAGTGCTATAGAAAAATGACTCATTTATTATTGCTTAATGTAATATATATCAAAGTATTTTGCTCAGGTAGCCCTTTATGGTTCCTTGGAATTCATGTTATAAGTAATGCATATGGAGAATTATAGCTGTCCAACTGTTCCCAAGTATTTTTCTGAAATATATTACTTAGAAAATGAGCATCTGCTGAACATAAATAGAATTATATTTAAAAAGACCTTTTTACTACCATACAACATTCAATTTACGCAAAAGCAATCCTAAACAAATTGTTCTATATGATAGAGAAAAATTGAAGAAAGTTCAGTCCGTAATTGAACATAAGAAAATGAGAGCCTGACATACCGAGTTTTCTGAAAAGTAAAATGTAGTGATATTTCTAGTAATATATTTGTAATTTTGATTTACTTCATTTACAAAACATAAAAATATCCAAATGTGTGTGTGCACAGATTGAATTATAGGAGAAAATACAAATATGTATTAAGATCATACATTTCATATTGAACGAGGCACTCCTGTTTGCATATAAGCACATCACAACAAATTCTTTGCAAAATACAAATTAAGAAAATAATAATCTGTGTTCTCACCTTATGCATAAGCCCATCTATAAAGGAATATGGCACATGCTTTATTTTATTTTACATGAGGTAGGAGTTTGAGCAAAAAAGTAATACACTCTTGTTTAGATCTTTAAATATTCACTCTAGCTGCTACGGTAGAATCAACCATCAGAAGTTGGTGTACAATAATCTGAACTATGTAATTATTTAGGAAGCTAAACAGTTCTTCAAAGGAGACTCAGTATGTTCTTTAATCAGGGCATTAATGCTGGAGATAAAATAGGGAAATGAGCACATACTTAGGCTATATTTTAAGATCAAGTCATCTGTATTCTCTGATGCCTGTACAGAAAGCATGAGAAGAACCATGAGTCAAAGATGATAATTCCAACTTGTTTCACATGGGTAACTGTGGGAAAATAACTGACAGACCAATTTATGGGAGGAAAGATTTATTAGGCTCCTGGTTTAGAGAATTTCAGTCCATCGTGATGGAGAGGCATGGTGGAGCAGCTGGCAGCAAAGCTTGAGTTACATGTCCTCTCATCTTGGTGACCGGGAGCAGAGAGAGCAACCAGAACCCAGGGACCTGCGTAAAACCTCCAAAGGTGTGCCCTCTGTGACATACATGTGCTAGCTAGGTCCTACCTTCCAAAGTTCCATAGACTGCCAGGTCAGCAACACTAGCTAGGGATAAAGCACTTTAAAGAGGTGACCTTTGGAGGATTTATGGATTCAAACCATAACAAGAACTATTAGCTAAAATGGAGAAATCAAGAATAGATTAGATTCTAGAGAAAAAGAATTGTGGGCTTTTTTTTTTTTTACTTTTATGTAGGAGATATGTTTTTAGTAATCCTAGTCAGTTAAACAATTGGATTCATAATATATGGAAAAATGTTCAAACATCTATTTTCATAGTTTATAAGAAAAATTATTGCAAACATGGATTAAAAGGATCATTCTAAATACACATAAAGGAAAGCTGACACTTGGTTACAAAGAAAGGAAGGTGTCATTAAAGAATATTCTGATGTATAATAAGAATTATGTAATTTATTCATCCACTCTATGAATGTGGTTACTATGTGTATGTATTATTAATTTGTAGTCATTCAAATGTAAGTTAAACTGACTAAGAATTTCCCTTCAGATTTTAAAATTCAGTAATAAAAAGACAAATACTATATTAACCAATGAAAGCATTTATGACTCTATAAGAATGAATAACAGTGATAATCATTCTTTCTTGAGTGGATGGACAGGGCCTTCCTGAGGGGACACAGAAATACTTTGCATATTACCAGTTCAGGTAGGATAAGGGAAGAAAAGGGAGAGATCCTAGGAGGATTTTTTTTATCACTTTCAGAATTAGAAAATTAGAATTTCTTGATACTGAGTAAGACAGAGAGCATCTTAAAAGCATTTAATCAGTTCTGCTAAAGTAGTCTGAATGGTAAAGTAGTCTGGCAGTGAAGTATTTGATGATAGTTTCACAAGAGAGGGAAACAGAAGAATAGATGATAAAAATGGAAAGGAAATACAAGTAGAAAGGCTACTGCTGCAATTTCGCCTGAAGTGCAACACATGCCTTATTTCCTTGTGGACAAAAGTGTAATGCTGTTTCTTGTACTCCTTGTAGAGTTAAAACTCAAAATATGATGACAAGGGTCCCTTAGTATTTCTTTTTAAGAGTGCATTACCTTGGTCCTTGAAACTGCTATAAAATAACTAATTAATATTTGGCAAGGAATTTGGAAAGGTGTGTATTCCCAGACATGTCATAAAACATCTTGGTTAGAATGTAAAATCAAGGCTACAGTACACGCATTAAAAGGATTTATAACTATATTTTAACATAGAGTGTAGATGGCAAGAACACCAGACAGCTGTTAAGAGGTTGAGAGTAGAAAATATGCTCCACTATTCATCAAAAAAGGCACTAGGGATATAGAATTTATTTTAAGTTTCTGGAAGATGTTGAAGAATTATTACAAGTTTGGAATTAATATTTTGAAATTTTAATGTACTTTATGATTCAATGGATAATCTAATATGATGAAACTCTCAGGGATATTTGAAATAGAGATGTTTACTTATAAAACAGTGATAACATTATGTTTCATACTTTAAAATTTATACTAGACTTAAAAACAGGGAAATTTTGAATTTTATTTCAAAAAGAGAGTACTCACATCACAAACTTAAAAATAAGCCCTGAAACTACAAAACTTCTAGAAGAAAATAGGGGAAGAACTTGAAGATGTTGATCTAAGTAAATATTTGAAATTAACCCCCCAAATCACAGGCAACAACAGCTAAAATTGACAAATGGGATTATATCAAAGTAAAATGTTTCTTCACAGCAAAAGAATCAATCAACAGAATGAAAACACAACTAAAGATGGTAATAAAAATTTGTAAAGTATGCATCTGTCAAGAGGATAATATCCAGAATATATAAAGAACTCCAAAAACTCAATAGCAGTAGGAGGAGGAGGAAGAGAAGAAGGAGGAGGAGGAGGAGGAGGAAGAGTAATAGTAATGATTAGAAATTACTCAGAAGAGGTTATGCAAATATCCAAGAGGTATATGAAAAGTGCTCAACATTACAACTCACCAAATAAGTACAAACTAAAACCACATTGACAGAGTACCTCACTCTAGTATGAATGGATATTATCAAAAGGCAGAGGACTCCAAGTACTGGCCAGAAAGAGAACCCTTGCATACTATTGATGGGGATGTAAGTTAGTACATCTATTGTGGAAAACAAGATGAGGGATTCTTAAAAAATTTAAAACGGAAGTGCCATATCGTCCTATATTCCTCTGTTAGATATATATTCAAAGGAAATGACATCAATATGCCTAAGAGATATCTGCCCTTCTGTGTTAATTGCAGTACTATTCATAGTAATCAGGAAATGGAACCACCTCAGGGCATACCAATGAATGAATTGATAAAGAAGATACACTTCATGGCCATGATAGGATAGTTTTTAAGCATAAAAAGAATGAAATCTTATTTGCAACAATATAGATAGGACTGGCAATCGTTATGTTAAATGAAATAATCCAGTCACAATAAGACAAGTACTACATGATCTCCATCATATGTTGAATATAAAAAATTTTGATCTCACAGAAATTGAAAGTAGAATAATGGTTACCATATTACCATAATGGCTAAGGACAGTATGAGGGAGAGGGAAAGATGGGGATTGGGTGATTATTGGGCACTAAATTATTATACTTAATCTGCAGCTGTACCACTATGGCATTCAATCTCATCAGATCTTGAAAGCTAAGCAGAGTCAGGCCTGGCTAGTACTTGGAAGTGAGACCACCTGGGAACACCAGGTACTGTAGGCTTGGGAGAAGGACCAAGCAACCCACTTCCAAAAAACAATCAGCCATTGAAAACACAATGGATAGCAGTGAAGCACAGTAATAATATTTTGTCTGTTGTACATAGGGTCACTGTGAGTGGAACACCAACTTGATGGCACCTAACAACAAAAAGAAGTACTTTATGAATATCCATCATTACACAATAAGATTGGATGTTTCATTCCCTATGAATAGCAGAGAAGCACTAACAATACTGTTATGACTGTTGTACATAGGATCACTATGAGTCAGACACCAACTTGACAGCACCGAATAACAAGTTATTATACTTAGGACCAAGAAGTTCTACTATGTCATTGTACAATGGAGTGACTACTTTGTCACTGTTGTTGTTAAGTGCCATTGAGTTGGGCCCAACTCAGAGTGACCCTATGGATAACAGAACAAAGAACTCCCCAATTCTGTGCCATATACACAATCTTCTCTATGTTTAAGCCCATTGTTGCAGTCACTTTGTCAATCCATCTAGTTGAAGGATTCCCTTTTTTTTTCTTTCACTGACCTGCCACTCTCCCAAACATTATGTTCTTCTCCAGGGATTAGTCCTTCCTGACAACATATCCAAAATATGTAAAATGCAGTCTAGCCATCCTAACTTCCAAGGAGCACTCTGGTTGCACTCCTAGGACAGATCTGTTTGTTCTCTTGTTAGTCCACAAAATTTTCAATATTTGTCTCCAGAACCATAATTCTAAAACATCAATTCTTTTCCTATCTCCCTATTCAATGTTGGACTTTCACAATTATATGATGAGATTAAAAATATGCTGAGACAGAAAATATACATTTCAAAAAGCTAGAAGATTTTGAACATTTTCCCCAGAAAAAATAATAAATGTTTGAGGATATAGATGTGTTTAAATTTATTTAAACATTTACACAGTACACACAAGTACTGAAACATATGGTAACCTATAAATAGGTATAATTTTTGCTTCTATATATCAGTTAAAATTATTTTAAATTAAATTATAGAGAAGTATTCATTTATATCATGATAAGTCAGTGTAACATGAAGCCTAAATACCTAATCTAAATTTCACCTTTCAATTGCAATAGTAACTGATAAAATTGTTTGCTATAGGAATAAATATATTTTATAAAACAAAGTAATAAATATATAACAACATTTTTCTTAACAACTTATCTTAACAACTTTTCTTAACAACTTATGGTAACAAGATTGTTACCATAAATATTTAAGAATAATTTACATGAATTTCTTTGTACAAAAAAAGAAAAAAATACACATCTTGCTAGATTTCTTGTAAGTTGTTTTTCTCTTACATCCAAATCATTATATTCTTCCAAAACATAAGTAATATAGTTTCAATGATTAAAATCCTAAAACTATATAGAAACACATTATTTTGCAGGAATTCTGAGTTCATGGTCATGAGCTTCTGACTGTGAATAAATTCTCACACTGCTGTTCCCACTACAAATACTGTCAGTAGTACTGCTTTGTTACTGCGGCTGCCACTGCCACCCATTTTCTCATTTCTAATGCCTTTACTACTGATAGTAATCACAATGGAAAACATACTGTTTTTTTTGTCTCCTACGCACCATAAAATGGGAGACGGGCATGGCAAGCCATTCCCGAAACAATCCTGAAATAATCAGCCACTGAAAACCCTACGAAGGTTGCTATTATTTGAACCTGACTCAATGGTACCTAACAAGAACAACAGGTACCATGCAAAACATCATCAATATGTTCATCTAATTTATTTTTCATAGTAATCATGGTGGTATTATGATCCTCATAATGCAGGTAAAGAAAGAAAGTCAAGTTCATACAGCCTGTAAGGAGCACAGATGGTATCTGAATCAGAAACTCTGTTACCACAGTCTACACTCTTCATCCTAAGACTGAACTTTCATCCTCTGGCTACTGTTGAGAAGATGCATGCCTACTTTCTCATAATGAAAATTAAAACAGAGAGAAAACAGAAGAGGTCATATCAAAACATTGATAACAAGGTAATCTAAGGTTTTCTCTTGCTAGCAAATTCTGCAGAATTTTTTTCTGATAAAGTCTTAATATGTATCAAAAAAGAAAAACATATTAAAATAACAATGACTACTGAAGGTAAAGTTAATCGGTATACTAAGACCCAAGTACAGAACTTCTAAAATTTGTTTAAATAGCTCAGCTAATTGCACCACTATGGAAAGTATCAAAACTGATTTGGCTGAAGCACCTGTCTGACTTAGAGATTTATCCATGATGAAGTGGTAACAGGGACATTATGACAGCCATGGTATTTTGAGTGATCTGACAAATTCTCATGACAGTCTTAAAACTTACAATCAAACACAAAGAAAATTCTAGAAAATCAAGGGTAAATGATCTTACCATGTGAAATAGTGGCCCAAATAACTCTACAGAGCTTTGTAAAATGTGCTTTGAGAGGATTCTGGAGTTACACATGTAATTGGTTACTATAAAGGCAGTGGAAATTCATTTGTTCTACAAAAGAATATGGGCTGGGATTTAGCTCAGTTGGTAGAGTACTACCCTGCAGTCTCTGAGGTCCTGAGTTCAATTCCCAGCACCGCAAAAATGGGAGAAGGGCCTGGCAATCCACTCCCAAGGCAATCCCAAAACAGTCAGCCATTGAAAACCCTATGAGGGTCGCTATGAGTCAGATACAGACTCGATGGCACCTAACAACAACAACAACTTTATGAACAATTTCACTATCAAATTCACTTACTGTCTCCTCTAATACCCAAAATTAATGTTTTTAAATCATACTTATTAATGAAGCTCCCTAAATAATCAGGAACTAATTGGGATCCCATTGCCCAAATGTGTTCATGTTTTTTTTTTACCTTTGTCCATTTATCCTAAAATATTTTAGATAGTGTTAATTATAAATACTTTCATATTAGAAATATAATTAATTTCAAAGGCTAATATGTCTAAATATTTTTTCACCTGAATTTCCATAAATCAGTGCTAGGTAGTTTAATACTCACAATTATTCAATAAAATGAGTACCATTATTATACCTATTATGGGATAGATTTTAAAAATTAAGTCATTTGTCAAAGATGATATACTTATTAGGAAGTAGCACTATAATAATCTATTAATTAATTCGGTTCCTTTTTCCAAAAATTTAGACTGAACAGAAAATGTCCCTGGTATTATTTACATCTTATGAGATTTGATTTTAAGCCAAACAGGCAGCAGTAAAATTAGACATAAGAAAATTTCTTGACCCATAAATGACTTACATGATGACTAAACTCCTTCAGATTTATGATGATAAAAACATGTTTGGTAAGTAGGCAAAAGTAATTGGTGAATTGTGAAGCTCATAAAAAATAGCCTTTAGCAGGTGAATCTGATTATTATTCAAGGGAGTAGAACATGACACAGTTTTAAGATATATATGTTGAGGCCAGAACATGTAATACTCCAATGCTATTTAAACCATCCATGCCATTGCTAAATTCTTTACCTACTTTCTTTAATATTGTCAATAATGACTAGACTATGCAGTGTAGTATAAGAAATACTGCCTGATTTATACTCACATTGCTTGTATCCTCATAATACAAACCTAAACTTGATTTGGATTTTCAGTTATAAGAGCAAACAGGACCATAATTATGTAGCATTCCATATTTCCTTAAGTAATAAGACTGTCATGGTTTAATATAAGGTGTCCCCCAATTCAGCCTCCAGAGAGTGGAACTATTCTGGGAGCTTATGAAACTTTTGGAGGTGAGATTCTTGCTTTGTGGAAGTGGCTCCCTGGGCAGGGGGAGCTTTAGAAGTTTTCACCTGGCCCCACAGCTGTGATTTCTCTTTGTTCCTGGTCTGCCATACTGTGAGGTCATATACCCCAGAATCTGTCACCACTATAACCATGCCTGCCTTGCTGCCATTGTGGACTGAGTGTCTCTAACTATGAGCTTCAAACAAACTTCTTCCCCCATAAGTTTATTTGGGCTGATTTTTCTGCTACAGCAATGAAGTTGACTAATACACAAAATTATTACCAGAAAGTGAGGTCATTGCTGTGTAGAAAACTAAACATGGTGTTCCTAGGCTTTTGAACTGGCCTGTGGGAGGAGTTCTGATATGTTTAGAGATGCAAATGAGAGATTCCCTGCACGACTTGAGGGGTAGTTCTGGTCACAGTAAGGAAGACCAGAAGGCTGATGCCTATATAATTTCAGATGGGGCTCAACACATTTGAGAAGAAAATAAGAACTCTATTAGGCATTGGACTAGAGACCATTCATTTTACATTATGGAGAAAAGTTCGTGTATATTCTGCATTATCCTAAAGACTCAAATGAGGCTGAATTTAAAAGTAATGGACTAACTGACTTGGTGGTGGTTGTTGTTAGGTGCCCTGGAGTCAGATCACACTCATAGTGACCCTAAGTACAGCAGAATGAAACCCTACCCAGCACTGTGAAATGCAAATGAACTTTTTATGTTTGAGCCAATTGTTGCAGAAACTATGTTTCTTCCTTGTTTGAATCATGCCATACCAACAGAAGGAGGTCCCAGGAGCTTTATTTCATTTTAGTCATTAAGGTTGACTCTACTTTGAGGGGCCTGCTGCTGTAGCCCTGCGGCATCCTATCCCGTCAGATCTCAGAAGCTAAGCAGGGTCGGGCCTGGTTAGTACCTGGATGGGAGACCGCCTGGGAACACCAGAAGCTGGAGGCTTCAGAGAAGGACCTGGCAACCCCTCCCAAAAATCAATCTGCCATTGAAAACCCTATGAATTGCAGAGAAGCACTGACAATCTTGTTTCCCCTGTTGTACAGAGGGTCGCTATGAGTTGGATACCGACTTGATGGCACCTAACAATAACAACAACTAGTTTGAGGAGGGAGTCTTCCAGCCTTGGCATCTCCTTTTCTGGATCTGTATTTGACAGTATTTCTCTGCTATTCATGGGATTTTCAATGGCTAATTGTTTCTGGAATAGGTTGCCGGGTCCTTGTCCTTAGTCTGTCTTAGTCTGAAAGCTCAGCTGAAAGCTGTACACAATGGGCAACCCTGCTGGTATCTGAAGAATCTGTGTCATAGTTTTGGTATCACAGCAACACGCAAGCCCTCAGAATGACATGCTGACAAACACGGGAGGAAATTTGGTGGAGGAAATGTCAAAAAGTAATAATATCCAGTCTTTATGTTGATTGTTGCATGTTGCTTTAGCCAGATTTACTAAGATGATATGGAGCAAAAGACACTGGAAAAATATCTGAAAAATGTGCAGTTTACAAACGGGAAAAGCTGTAGCTTGTCTACAGTTACCATGGACAGGGCAGGTTTAGGCCAGGAGGCCTTAAATTGCAAAAGAGATAAGCCACAGTGAAGGAAAGCATGACCTTTTTGCAGGTACAAAAGCCACAGGGCATAGAATCAGCAGACCCCCCAAGAATGTGAAAAGGGAACATCTGAAAAACTATTTCCCGATGCACTTCAGCAAAGAGATCCATCAGGGAAATGATGTCTCAACCTAGGCATACAGAGGGCACAGCTACAGCCATGGTTTGAAGGGTGAAGCTATCACTTGAGCTGGCAGCAAACTTTGGCAACGTCCATGTGGTGCTGGCTTGGCAGGCATGCAGAACATAAGAGTTAAGGGGTAATGGATACTGTTATGAAAGTTCCAGAAGATTGCCTGTCTGGCCAGGCAGTGTGTATCAGGGTTGGATACCCTAGAGAGATCCCCTGAAGAATTGATACATGAAGCTTTGAGGATGGTGCCTAACCAGCAATGGGAGACCCCAGGATGTTGGAGATGCTAGCAACATGAAGTGTCAGCTGAGAGAAGCTACCAGCAAGAAATGGAGCCATCCTGGGAACGTCATTTGCAAGGAGACCAAAAGGGCAGAGCTGCCAAAGCCTGTTTGAACACAGATGATGTCAGAAGTCAGATGATACTACATGTGCCAGATGCCAGACTTGAACCAACCAAGTTTGTACAGCAGGATATTAGTCTTGCTACTGACCAGTCTTTCCTTTCTCTGACCTCAGTTCCTGCCTTTTCGAATGAGAATGCTTACTTTGCCATTATATATTAGAGGTATGTAACTTGTTTTTTGTTTTTCAGGGGTCCACAGTTAACTTTGCCTTGAGTCTAAGTGGAGTGTTGGACTTGGACGTTTGAACAAGTCAAGGCTGTTAAGACTTTGGAGTCTCCTGAATTTGGACTAAATGCATTTTGCATCATGAGGTGGCCATACACCTTTGGGACCTAGGGGCAGAATATCACGGTTTGAATATAAATAGCCCCGACAGGTCATGTGCACAGGTCATGAGGACATTTGGTCCTCAGCTGGTAGTGGCTACCCTGGGAGGGTACAAAACTTTTGGTGATGGGATAGTTATTTTTTAGGGGTAGTTATCTGAGGGTAGGACTTTGGAGGTTTTTACCCTAGACCTGGCCTCTTCCTATACCTGGTCTGCCATACTGTAAGGTTTTAAACCACAGCCCCTGACATTGCTGCTGCCTCCATACCTGTCCTGCTGCCATTATGGGCTGCTCTAACTGTGAGCTTCCAATAAACCTCTCCCCCTCATAAGTTTATTTGGATTTTTTTCTCATATAGTGATAAGAACTGATTAATACAAAGATGTAATTGCTTTCTGGTAGGTTCATTCTTTTCAGTTGTGTTAAGTATTGCTGGTTTCATGGCTGCGTGTTATACTGACATGTTTGATATGAACATGTACAGTTTGAGAAGGGAGATTAAACAAAGTTTAGAGTAGGTTGAATTTAACATAATTCAAAATGTGAAGGGAAATTTCTTTTAATTTAGTGTGAGGTATAGAGATTTGAGGGCTCAGGTTTTGCTCAGTTGGTAGAGAACTCCCTCCATGTGCTCTGATGCCCTGGGTTCCATCCCCAGCACTGCAAAACTGGGAGAAGGATGTGGAAGGCCACTCCCAAAACAGTTATCCACTGAAAATCCTACGGATAGCAGAGAAACACTGTAAGATATAGTGCCTGTTTCATTCTGTTGTACACAAGGTCACTATGAATCAGACCCAACTCAATGGCACATGCCAGACAGAGAGGGCTTTGCACAGAGCCTATGTAAATGAAGGTCTTGAAGCTTAAACTTCATTAGTTTTATGGTAAATTTAACTCCTTAGAACAGCACACTTGTAAACATCATATATTATATATATATATATATATATATATACATATAATATATATAATATATATACACACATATACACACATATATACAAACACATATATGTCGTATATACATTATATTAATAATAATGGTATCCTTTTAATGTGGAAGATATCTTGGAAGTATTTTATCAGCTTTATACTAAAAATGAATGGACAGATAGATTTAATTATAAATTACAAGAAGAAAAAAGAACTCAAAAAATGGCATCCAGGATTTGATGCAATTTAAAACCAAGATAAAAGATAAAGCATTATATTTTAATGTAAGTTGAATAAATACTCTTTCAATGTTGTAATCTCTAATATTTGGTAAGGAATATAAATTCCTAAAGGAAAAAAGTAGGCTTTTAAAAAATATATTAAAAGTGACCTTCTGCCGTGCAAGGAAAGAAGAGAGAGGGAAGGGAATAAAAGAAACAGAGAATAATCATGAGCTGCAGTGGAACAAAATGTAATATTTATATATATCAAGGCTTTGTCAGTGCCCTTTACTTTTACTTCCATCCATATTTTAATATCGTTGACCATGTAAACTCAAAAAGTAATCCTATCTTATCATACTCATAACATTGATTGCTGTCATTCCTTTAAAAATTGTTTTGATGTCTGAACAGTTTTTAAGATTCTAAATCTTTCTAATTATCATTTTTAATGAATTTTTATTAAATTTGAAAATGTTCATTAGGTTTAGTTGTCTACCTATATAGATTGTATTTTCATTATTCTTTCTCATTTCTCTGGAAGGTATTAGATATTTTCCTGGATCAGTGATTGAATTAAGTTTATAATGTCATTTTTATCAAATATTTATTCAGTTCACAAAACTGAATATTATATTCAGATATATACTACATATGCATAAATTATTTCAGCTTCTAATACTCTTTACATTGATGAATAGAACATTTTACTCATTTTCATTGGTGTATTATATAATTTTAATATTCCATAGCAAGTTACCACTGCACATGTACACATATGTGCCTGGTTTTATTGTTCAGTAAATATAACCTTTGTATTTATATGCACTTCTCATGCTTTTATGAACTGAGAAGGAGAGAGATGGCACTTAGAAGTTTAGATTTCTATGCAATATGAACAAATGAAGAAAATGAGAGACAAGGATGAATATACCATTGTTTTTACAACCTTTAAGTTATCTGACCTGTGTTATACTGCATTTCATGTAAGCAAACTATTAAGAGGGTCACTTTAAAGAATTTATAGACGCCCCTACAAAACAGAACGCCAATGAAGATGTGAATAATGAATTCTTTGAAAGGAAATACAAATCAGAGTTTCAAGTCTATCATTTGTCTAGAGAAGCATTCATTCTTATCCTTGGAATCAGATGAGGGTCCACATTCTTGGGAGAGCATGAATTTCAAATTACCTGTTATTATTTCCTGAAATTCACAATTCTATGTGTGCAGTGCACTCACGAAGCAATTCTCAAACAATCAGCCATTGAAAAGCTCCTATAAGAGTCATTATGAATTGGACTCGACTGAATGACATCTAACAACAACAATGTATGTTTACAGATATTCACATAACTAGGTCAGTTCCACTGGGTCCTAGAGGGTCAATCCTCACAAATTCATAACTCCCAGTGAATCTTAAAATACATAGGTCAAATTCTATTGAGAATCCTGTTGAGATTTTGATTAAAATTCCATTGAATTAAAAGATTGTTTGGAAGACAAAATATTTATAAGATGTTATTTCTTTCTATTTATTTTGATTTGCTTTTATGTTCTTCATTTAAGTGAGGTTGTATTATTTATACAGATTTATTCTCATTTTTATGAATTTTTAAAAAATATTTTCTACATAAATAAACATTTATGATATATTTTATATAGCAAAGTTTATGGTTTGTATAAAATATACTTATAAGTACATGTATTTATACACTATATTTTATAATCTAAATGTATAAATATATGTATAATATATCCATAAATATGCATCTACATTTGCACATATATGCATTTATAAGACAGAATTTTATTTCACTTCTAATATTTCTCAGGTTTACAAATATTCTTCAAAGTTAATGCCAGTATTTGATCTGATAGACAATCAGATCAATTTCTTCCCCTTCTCTTCCCCTTCCCCTCCTTCTACCTCTCCTTCTCCTTCTCCTTCTCCTTCTCCTTCTCTTTCTTCTTCTCCTCCCTTGGTAAAACTTAGGGATTGAACCCAGGGTCTCATGCACACTAGGTAAGTATACCACCACTTATCTGCATCTCTAGTCCTTTTGGTTTTTTATTTTGAGACAAGGTTTCATTAAGATGTGCAGGCTGTCTCTGGCTTTGAAATTCTGATCCTCCTGCGTCAGCCTCCCTAGTTGCTAGAATTACAGGCATACACCACAACATCCCATGACATGCAATTTTCTATTTAAGAAACATGGGCTGGTGTTTAGCTCAGTTGGTAGGGTGCTGCTCCATACTGTCAGGGCCCAGCACAGCAAAAATGGGAAAAGGACACAGCAATCCACTCCTGAAGCAATCCTGAAATAATCAGCCATTAAAAACCCTCTGAGGGTCACTATGGTCAGACCCAACTCAATGGCACCTAACAACAACAACACTTAAGAATCAGGGTGTTTTTCTACTTGACTTGCACACTAAAGTAAGAGTAAATGACACTTGTGACTCTTGGAGAAAATGAAAATATGATCTGTGTTGAGAGAGGCAATCTGCCTTGAACCCAGAGCATCTCTGAATACCTGTGTGCCACAGTTGCAACACTGGACCTTTTTGTTTTTTAAACTGGACCACCTATCAGGGTTCTGTTTGCAATGGATGACTTTGAGGGAAGAGGTAATCTCTTCTAAATCCCTTCTAAATCCCAGAGAGGGCTTTCCTGGCTTTCTCTGAAAGAGGTCGATTACCCAATTCAATGTTCCTTAGCTGTGCTGCAAACACACTGAATATGCCATATCCATCTAATTTCAAGGCCCCCATTCCTTCCTGGGACATGGAAGGAAAAAGTTCAATACATATACTGGTGCTCATGTTGTTTGCTGTATCATCTTTTCATTCCAGTCCAGAAGGCTAATGTCTTCTGCTTGTATTGTGAATTAGTAACAGGTTAATTTATTAGATTGGAAATAGGATAAATTGAATCCTAAACATGCCAGTTTTTGTGCTGAATATGGGATGCTAACAGAGACAGAGTTTTAATTCAGAAGATGGTCAAAGGTGGTTCAAACAAGGTTTGAGGATATGAATGCATTCCTTGGGATGGTGTAGCAAATGCTACTGCTTAAATGGTGGGAGGGGTGAGAGGAAGAGTCTACCCTATTATTGAAGCTGAGCAATGAGAGGTAGGATAAAAAAAATCCATGGATGGTGTTTGGTCGTTGTTTATTCTCCTCTAGGTAGAAGAATGGAGGGAATGTTGTTGTGGCTAGGGAGTTAGCAAAGGTGAGATAAATCACATCAACAAGAAGGACCTTGCTAGTTGATACAGATCCTTGGGTAAGCTAAACACATCAGAGGTTTGCTTGGTTGAGCACAAAGCCAAGGATGCACAAAATGCAAAAATGAATGAGAAGCCTTGCTTACTAAATGGAGCTGCTGCTACCGTTGGTTCCTTTGAAGTGAGGCAGACGTACATGGCATGTGCAAGACAGAAGACAAGGCCCTCTGGATGCAGGGCCTTGCCACATGGTGGGCAGTTTAAGGAGGAAGAAGTCACACATTTCACTGGGCACCAGCATAAAAGCTATAGATCAAGGGAGAATAAATTATCTTTCCAGTGTCCCTCTGTGACCATTCCAATTCAAGCCTTCCCCTTCTTCCTGCACTCCAGGTCCAAGTTGCTTTTGTCCCTAGGCCTGAGGAGGGAGGAAGCTCCTGAGGTCATCTAATCAGAAGTGGGCAGAGTTCTAAATAGGGAAAAGAATCAAACAAGATCTTGTATACAAGCCCCTCTGGGACAACTCAATGTATCTTCTGTCACTCACTTCTGAAAACATAATTTTACCTGATGCCTAGAGTACATATTCTTGTGCGTAGGTAGGAGTATCAGAGGGAATTCTATTAGTCAGGGACAGCCTCATATATAAAAATTATCACTGTCTCCTCTTATGAGATAAAATATAAGTAAAATGAAAAATCAAGAGAAGGAGAAATAATTGACTGCTTTGATAGAGTATTCACAAATGTCATTTCCAGGAACAACAGAACTCCATATCTCACACTGTTGAATATAAACTTTTAAAAATTAAAAGAAAACTAGCAGAAAACTACTAAGCTGTTATTGAAATTAAATGCCTAACTTTATGAAGATATTGTGATTTTGTAGCCTTTCTCATATTGGAGTTTTTCAACTTAGAGTCAATGACAAGCAGAGGAAAGGGCTAAAAGGCCTCATTCTTCACATAATAATGATATATTTGAGTATAACTATTATGAAGTTATGTGAAAAAGTGATAATTAATCAAAGGAAAATAGTCATAATTCTACAGAGACACCTGCACTTCTGTATTTAATGCAGAACTCTTCTCAATAGCAAGGGTGTGCAATCAACTAAGATATCCTTCAACAGATGAATTGATAAAAAATTTGTGGTATATGAGTTGTTGTTGTTGTTAGGTGCCATCGAGTCGGTATCCGACTCATAGCGACCCTCATGGGGTTTTCAATGGCTGAGTGCTTCGGGATTTCCTTGGGAGTGGATTGCCAGGTCCTTCTCCCATGTGGTATATATACACAATGGAATATGCACAATGGACTATTATACAGTAATAAAGAAGAATGAAATTATATCATTTGCAGCAAAATGGATGGAGCTAGAGAACATCATCTTAAGTGAATGAACCAGGTCCCAAAATGAGAAATACCATAAGTTCTGAATCATATGTGGGAGCTAAACCTAACTTAAATGAAGTAAAAATGTACTATACATACATAGATATATAAAAATGATCAACCACACCTATATGAAGGGGAAATATAGGTGAAGCTGAAAGAAGGGAGGAGGGGGTCATTGGAGGAGAGTAGAGGTTGGGGAAGGGGAAAAGGGGAGGGGAAGTAAAATAGAGGGCCAAAGGGGGAGAGAATTACCTCAAAATATATGATGTAACTGTGAATATATGAGAATTATGGTTCTGTAAAATATATAAGTTGATGAATGTCTAAGCAAAAGTGATATAATAGTTGCATAATGGATATAGCAAAAGTCTTATTACTCTGTACTCTACTAACATTTATGAATAAAAAAAAAGAAGAAAAGGTGATAGTTACAATAGGGGAAATAAATCCTTACTTTTTATCCTACCACGTGAAGTAAACTTTCTTACTTCATGTGCTCTTCATTTACAAATACCTCCCAAAATCCTTGACATGTCTCAGCCATGGGTCAAGTAAAACTCTTAGCACAAAGGGGCCTAGAACTATATATGTTGTTGTTAAGTGCCATCGAGTCAGGGTTTGACTCATAGTGACCCTATGTAAACAGGCAAAACACTATTGTTAGTGCTTCTCTGTTACTCATAGGGTTTTCAATGGAGGACTGTTTCCAAGGAGTGGGTTTCTAGGTCCTTCTCCCAAGCCTATAGCACCTGGTGTTGCCAGGTGGTCTCCCATCCAAGTACTAACCAGGCCTGATGCTAATTAGCTTCGGAGATCTGACAGAATTTGGTGCCATAGTGGTACAGCTGCAGGCAAGAACTATATATACTCATATTGAAAATTTATAATTTCACTTTAACCATCCCATGACATTATGAGTCTTCCTTTTCCCCTTGCTGCAGTCCTAGGCCAGCATGGTTGTTAACACCATCCAGGTGTCAGCCCAGTGAAAGGTTCAGGGCACTGAAACTCAATGCTCATTCAGTCACATGGATTCTCTTGTTGGACTGATGTAGGCTTAGATCACAATGTCACTGGCTTCTTGGTTGAGTTCACTCCTCATTAGGTCCCCCTCTTGTGGCTGTCTCAGGTCAAGGTGAGGCATATGATTTGGCTCTGGTGATTTATAAAAATGTTCTGTCTTACTCAACCCTAACCTTCATGGAAAAAAGTTCTAAGTCCCAAAAGGAAGAGGTGAAAATTTAGCTACCATAACAGGACATTGATTGTGTGTGTGTTGAGAGAAAGCAAGAGCCCTGACACAGGGATAGAGCATATTATAGCAGAAGGTGTGGGGGTGGTAGCACAATTAATGTCTTAGTTCCTAGATCTAACACAATAGCCTAGTGAGTCTACCAAATTGTCACCCTAAGTCAAGCAATAGCTAAAGCCAACAACATGACCTATGGAGTTGATGATCCCTAGCCATGTACTGTGAAAGCAGAAAAACCAATGTGGCCATGGCCAGTCCTGAGCTATCTAGATGTGTCTGATCCCATTCCTGGCAGCTCCTGAACATGGAATCAGTTTCCCCACTTCAACTCTGCATATCTACAAACAGACCAGCACAACTTTCTTTTAATCTGACTATTAAGACTCACATTCTTTTGTTGATGTCCCAATGGTTTGCATCAAGTCCTGCATGAGGGTGGGACAGTAGATAATGATGCCCAAATTAACTATGACAATGAGGATCCCAATTAAGTTTAATAATAAATCTTTGAGTGGTATAAACAGCCTTCTCAGGTTAAATGTTTGTACATGTAGAATGCTTGCATCACAATATCTTCCACTGAATCTTCCACTCAGGATGAGAATTGTTTTTTGTCCAATCTGTAGCCCCTTAAGTTATTGGCAAAGACAAATAGGTCAGAAGATCAATCTTACCTTCCCTGTATGAGTAACAGTTGACAGTAGTCCTGCCTTGGATGACACATTGTGGGTCCAAAATGTTATCTTCTACCTCTTTCCATGTTGCATTCACAGCCATCTTAGTCTAAGAATCTGTAGAACACAGATAAAGTCACTGCAGATAAAACGTCATTATGGAAAGCTATTGATAACATCTGTATAAGAGGATTAAAGGAGCTATCCATCTAACCATACAGATTTGGTCCCAGTGTCTGTGCTATGGTTTGGATCTGGGATGTCACACAATGGCCATGTGTGAAAGGCTTGGTTCTTAGCTTGCTGCTAGAGGAAAGTGGTAGCAACCTGAAGACATGGGGCCCAGTAGGAGGTTGGGGGATGCTAGTCTCTTTCTCTTTGTATTTTCTTACTGGCTCCCCTGAGGTGGGTAGATTTGCTTCACCATGTACCCCTGCTATAAGTTACTGCCTCCTCACAGACCCAGAAACAATGTGGCTGACCAAGTGAGACTGAAAGCATGAAAACTGTGAACCAAAATAAAACTTTCCCCTTCCTAAAATGATTAGCTCAGGTATCATGTTACAATAAGAGAAACCAGACAAATAAACTCTGTTATTTAGATCCATCAGAGTGCACAATGGAGGAGCACACTTATATGAAAATTTAAGTTTGTCCAAAAACAAGAAGGGTCAGAGTGAACCATTGAGGGACTCTGCCATGGTCCTAGAGAATTTCTGCATATCTTTTTGGTTAAGGATTTAAGCACTAACAACTCTTTACAGGAGGCTTTTCTTTTCTTTTCTTCTCTTTTCTTTTCTTTTCTTTATTTTGTGTGGTACTTGGGGGTTGAACTCAGGATCTTGTACATAATTTGTAAGCACTCTACCATTGGGATGCAGCTGCATCCCATTTTTTATTCTTTATCATGAGACAAGTTCTTACTAAGTTATACAGGCTGCCTCTAAGCTTGAACTTGTTGATCCTGCTGCCTCTTCCTTCTGAATGCCTGGGATTACAGGCATGAGTCAATGTGCCCAGCTCTACAGGAGGCATTCGTTAGGATATATTTTTATCAGACAGCTATAAGGTATGAGATACTATCTTCCTGTGAGTCAAAGAGGAGGTTTACTTACTACTTGCTATAAAAAAGTGGATGGCAAAGATCTGTGTTGTGCTGCTATGACACAAATCCACAGACTAGGCAGTAACTATCTATCCTCCTCCAGAACACCCCTGGAGGACTTGGGAACACAGAAACTAATACATATGTTATGTTCATGCTGTTGGCATAAAATGAGTAACTGATGAGTAATAAAGTTTTTTTCTCTTGCACAGGAGATTCATATTTTCTGCTAGCATACTTGAAACAGTAATAGGCTCTTTATTTATTTTATTAAAATTTTAATAAGCATACAGTACAACAGGTTTCATAGTGGCATTTGCATATTATATATATATATATATATATATATATATATATATATATATATGTATATGTACACACACACACACACGTGTGTGTGTTTTGCCTTCACATCTAGCTTCTGCATATGACAGAGAATATGTAGTATACCTCTTTCTGAGTCCGTATCATTTTGCTTAATAAGATAGTCTCAAATTCCATTCATTTACCTGAAAATTACATAATTGCATCCTTCTTTAAGGCTAGGGGTTTGTCAACTTTATCTTTTCAAGAAGCCAATATTTTGTTAAACTGATTCTTTATAATTTTCCTTCAGTCTCCACTTCATTAACTTCTACCCTTACCTTTATAATTTCTTTCCATCTACTAGTTTGTTTGTCCTTAATGCCTTAAGATGCTTCATTAATTTATTTATTTGAGCTCTCTCAGACTTTTGGATGTGAGCACTCATAAATTTCCCTCTTAGAACTGCCTTTGATGTTGTCTCAGAAGTTCTGGCACTTCTGTTTTAATTTTCATTTGACTTAGGAATTTTGGAATGCCCTCCTTGATTTCTTTAATAAGCAACTGATCATTCAAGTATGTATTATTCAGAGTCCCTGTGTTATTATAGTTTTTGTTATTTCTCTTACTATTTATTTCTACTTTTATTCTGTTATTATCTAAAAGATAGAGGAATGATTCCAATTTATTTCAGTATTTGTTAAAATTTGTATTGTGACTTAAAATGTGGTCTATTTGGGAGAAAGTTTCATAGGCTGCTAAGAAGAATGTGTATTCCACAACTATTGGATGGAATATTATTTCAATGTCTATTAAGTCCATTTGATATATGTTGTTGTTGTTAGGTGCCATTGAGTAGGTATTCGACTCATAGTGACCCTACTTACAAGAGACAAAGCACTATTGTCAGTGCTTCTCTGCTATTCATAGGGTTTTCAATGGCAGATTGATTCTTGGGAGTGGCCTGGTGGGTTCTTTTCCCAAGCCTACAGTATCTGGAGTTCCCAGGTGGTCTCCCATCCAAGTACTAACCAGGCTTGACCCTGCTTAGCTTCCAAGATATGACTGGATAGGATACCACAGTGTTATAGCTGCAGGCATTTGATGTATAATACAGTTTAACTCTGAAGTTTTTTGTTGGGCTGATCCAGCTATTGGTAAGAGTAGGGTATTGAAGTATCACATTATGAATGTAACAGGCCCTATTTTGCCCTTTATGTCCGGTAGTGTTTAGGAATTTAGGTGCACTAATGCTTGGTGCATGAATATTTACAACTGTGATGTCTTCTTGTAGAATTATCCTCTTTAATAGTATGTAGTAAAATTCTTTATTTCTTTTGACTAATTTGGGCTTGAAGTCTACTTTGTCAGATATCATTATTAAAACATTTCCCTTTCTCCACCTTGCTAAGTTGTTTTCTAGCCTTCCATTTTCAGTGTGTATGTTTCTTTTCCAGTGAGGTGTGTTTCTTGACAATGATAACAGAAATATAAATAATTCATGGCCACTTAGCCAGGACAGGAACTGGGATTTAGCTCAGTTGGTAGAGTGCTGCTCTGTGCACTGAGGGGCCATGGATTTGATCTCCAGCACTGCAAAAATGGGACAAGGACCTTGCAACCCACTTCCCAAAACAATCCTGGAACAATCAGCTCTTGAAACCCCTATGAATGGCAGAGAAGTGATGACATAATGCTGTATGTGACACAGAGTCAGGAAGTGTTTCATTGTGTTGTACATAAGGTCATTATAAGTCAGACCCAGCTTAGTGGCACCTAACAACAACAATAATAACAACAATATGAAAAAATAAATCCCAAGGGAAGAATAGATTACATATGTGAGCTAAGAAAGAGCAAATTATTTCTGACTTAGTTTTAATATATGCCAGAAAAAAAACTAATATGAACAGTGGAGAAAGAAAAGAAAAATTAATACTCAAAACAACTGGGAAAAAATCAACAAAATTAAGGAAAACACCAAATGTATCTCAATAATAACACTCAATATAAATGGTCTTAATGCTACAGCTAAAAGATGCAGATGTGTTACTTGAATTAAAAGATGATACCCAACTATCTGTTGTCTCCAAAAATAGGCTTTCAACTAGGTAAAACCAAATCCCAGCTGGGCTCAGTGGTGCACTCCTATAATCCCAGCAACTTGGGAGGCAGGGACAGGAGGATTGCAAATTCGAGGCCAGAGGCAATATGCATAATTTAGTGAGACCCTGTCTCAAAAAGTGAAAAAAAAAATGGGCTAGGGGTGCAGCTCAGTGGTACAGCACTTGCAAAACACACAAGCACAAAGCCCTGGGTTCAACCTCCAGTACAGAAAAAAAAAAAAAAATCCCAAGGACAAATATATATCATATTGGATATGTGCAGTATATAGTCCCAACTTCCCAACTGTCAGTTCCAATGAGCCTAGTCAAGAATATTTTCTAAAGGTAATCAAAGAGGTAAATATTATCAAGGTATATTATATGCATTTGAGGCAATGTGAGAATGAAACTCATAACTTTGTGTAATTAATATATGCCAAAATATGTTCCAAAAACTTTAATTCATATTTTTAAAACTATACATAGGGTAATCTCTCCCCCAAATAGTTTCAATTATATTGCTATAAGAGTTTTTTTTTTACTTTTTAATATTATACATGTAATTTTTTATTATTAGTTTTTTTTCTTATTTGTTCCACTCATAAATGTTAAAGACTACATAGTTTGATGAACTCATGGCCTCGCTGAAAGATATTATCCATGGAGTCAGTGACATTAGCATTTCCTTATCAGTAGCTACTTCCACTGCTAAGGGATTAACTTTCTAGAAGCAGTGGCCAAATCAGAGAAATAAGATGTAATTCCATAAATGAACCAGGTCATCACCTAGTGAAGATTGTACTCTTCCTATGATGGAGGGGAAAATGATTTGTCTAAATTAGGGGGACATGATTTCACATGCAGTATCTAAGATGCTATTTAACAATTATTAGTGTATTGGTACTCCAAGTGTACCAGGTACATCTTACCACAAAATGCTTCATGAAAAATTTTACCAAAATTTTATGACTATGAATAGTCATCCTTGATTTTTTTTAGTGACAGTCAGATTATCTTAGGTGGGTTTAAATAATAAAGTTTTCTCATGAATCTGAGAGTTGGGGCTATCAGCGTATTTTGGTATACAAGACCAGAGGAGTTGTGGCATGACATCAAAGATATCATTCATGAAGAAAGGAAAAGGCTATTAAAAAGACAGTGACAAAAAAAAAGACAAATTACATGTCAAAAGTGACTTTGAAACTTGCCCTTGGACATTGTGCAGCTAAAATAAAAGTAAGACATGATGAAGTTAAGGAACTAAACAGAACATTTCAAAAGGCAGCTCTAGAAGATGAAAACAAACATTACAATGACATATGCAAAGAGCTGGAGACAGAAAACCAAAAGGGAAGACCATGCTCTGTGTTTCTCAAACTTAAGGAAGTGAAGAAAAAATTCAAGCCCCAAAGTGGCAATAGTGAAAGATTCTACAGAGAAAATATTAAACGATGCAGGAAACATCAAAACAAGATGGAAGGAATACACAGAGCCACTACAAAAAAAAAAAAAAAAGAATTGATAAATGACCAACCATTTCAAGAGATTGTATATAAACAAGAATGAATGATATAAAAAGATGAAGTGGAAGCTGCCTTGAAGGAATTGGCAAAACACAAGGCTCTAGGAATTGATGGAACACCAATAGAGATGTTTCAACAAGCAGATGTAGCACTGGAGGTGCTTACATGTTTATGCCAACAGATTTGGAAAACAGCTACCTGGCAAACTAACTGGAAGAGTTCCATATTTGTGCCTATACCCAAAAAAGTAGAACCAACTGAATGTGGAAACTATTGGACAATATCATTGATATAATACACAAGCAAAATTTTACTAAAGAACATTCAAAAGCAACTGTAGCTGAATATAGACTGGGAACCGCAAGAAAATCAAGCTGGATTCAGAAGGGAGTGGAGAGTCAGGAACATCGTTGCTGATGTCAGGTGGATATTAGCCAAAAGCAGAAAATATCAGAAAGAAGTCATCTATGTTGTATTGATGCATACAAAGGCATTTGACTGTGAGGATCATAACAAATTATGCACAATAAATTTGAAAAATTGGAATACCACAGCACCTAATTGTACTCATGAGGAATCTATATGTGAACCATGAGGCAGTTATTTGAATAAAATAAGGAAACACTGCCTGGTTTAAAATTGAGAAAGCTGTACATCAAGGCTGTATACTTTCACCAAATCTCTTCACTTTTTATGCTGAGCAAATAATCTGAGAAGCTGGAGTTTATGAGGAAGAACATGGCAACAGGATTTCAGGAAGACTAAATAACAACCTGCATTATGCAAATAACACAACTCTGTCTGTGAAAAGTGAAGAGGATCTAAAACATTTACTGATGATGATCAAAGAACATAACCTTTAGTAGGGATTGCAACTAAGCACCAACAAAACAAAAATCCTTACAACTGGGTCAGTATGCAACTTCACAATAAATGGAGAAAAGATTGAGGTTGTCCATGATTTTGCTTTGTTTCTACAATCAACACCCATGGAAGCAGCAGTCAGGAAATCAAAAGATGCATCACTTTGGGGGAAAGCTGTGGCAAAAACTCTCCTTGAAGTATTGAAAGGTAAAGATGTCACATTGAAATCTTGAAGGTGTGCCTGACTCATGTCATGGTATTTTCAGTCACATCATACGGTTGTGAAAGCTAGACAATGAGTAAGGGAGACAGGAGAAGAACTGGTGCTTTTAAATTATGGTACTGCAGACGATTACTGAATATACCATGGACTGCCAAAAGAACCAACAGAACTATCTTAGAAGAAGTGCAACCAGAGTGCTCCTTGGAATCATGAATGGTTAGACTGTGTCTTATGTATTTTGGACATGTAGTGAGGAGGAACCAATCCCTGGAGAAAAACATCATGTTTGGGAGAGTGGCAGGTCAATGAAGAAAAGGAAAACTCTCCATTGGATGGATTGAGTCAGTGTCTGCAACAATGGGCTTAAACATAAATACGAATGTGTGCCTGGCACAGAATAGGGGAGTGTTTCACTCTGTTGTAAATAGGGTCACTTTGACTTGGACTTGACTGGACAGCTCCTAACAACAAAAAATGAACTAGACATTGAATCTCCTCACATTTCCTATTGCCCTACATGGACAGCTGGCCAGTGTGATCATATACTTCTGCTGACACTATCAGAAGCAAGAATAAACAAATGCAATGACTCAAATGTTTTTCAAGACTCTGCTTGTTGGACTTCCCTTTAGCTAAACCAAGTCATGTTAAATTGAGAACTGGTCCAGGACTTCTCAAGTACATGACAATGGTAGAAAACTCATATGCTAAAACTTAAGGTAATTTTCCAAGTCACTACGGCAGACAAAATTGCTTTTGTCCGTAGATTCTCTTCATTCTAATTAGTGAACATAGATGGATTTTACTTTTCTTATTGTAAATCATATTATACAAAAACAACTTATCTTATTAAACTGTGTAATTTTCTATGAATTACATAATTATGAGATCAGTGAAGAGGTAATATTTCAAAACTGTGAGGTCTACTTCTTCAAGATGAGGTATATTATTCCCAAAGTCTTTAACCTACATAATGTTCTTCCCTTAGTAAAAATACATAGAACTGGAAAAAAAAAAGGTGTGAGAATTTTGCTTGATGCATTACTTTACCATGGTTGCCATAACACATAACCAAAAACCTGATGACTTATAACAATATTAATTGACTCATTCACAGTTCTGGAGTTTACAAGTCCCACCTTGGTATAATAGGACTAAAATCTAAGTGTTAGCAGGACTATAGTCGTTCAAGAGGATGGATGAGATAATTTATTCCTTGAATCTTCTTTCATTTCTGGCATTCCTTTGCTTTTAGCTACATTACTTCAATTTCTAAGGTTGGATTCTCTAATCTGTTTCTGTTTCATCTCGTCATTGTCTGTTTTGTATGTGTTTCAAATCTCCTGTGCTAGGCTATTATGATAGAAATGATTAAATTTAGGTACTCACTTGATATTCTAGCACATTGCTACCATCTTAAAATTTAAAAAGTCTTCAAAAAACATTTTCCAAATAAGATAGCATTCACAGACCCCAGAGATGAAAACTTGATACATTGGGGTGGAGGGCTATGCAAAAATCAGTCTATTACAACTATTGTATTTCTTGTAGCTTTCTAGTTTTGTTTTTCTTTTACTAGCCAAATAAGGAGTTTTCTACCAAGCAAGAAAACAAATGTCTCATTGGATTATAAAATGAGGCTACTAGGTATCATGTCATAATTTTAATATCCTATGAAGAACAAGCAAAGACAAGACTGTCTTGTGGTCTTGCATGATTAGAATTAATCATTGTACTACATAATTTGGGTCAAGAGGATTATTAAGGAGGATCTCCTGTGTGTAATGATGGAGATAAACTCAGGTATACATTTAGTTTACTAATAATTTCAGCTAAATCTACCCTTGCTTCTTGTAATTCCTGGATTTATCATGCCGATATCTTCACAAAGTGAATGAAAAGTCCTAAGTAGTGATTAATATAGTCTTGTGCCAGGAGAATTAACAAAGTACCATGTGAATGTCCAAAACAAACTGGATGATACCCAGCCCCAGAGAGGCAGCAATTTTTATAGCCTATATATACAATATGCACAAAATATAGAATATTCATATGGTTACTCATGGTTTCTATTATAGATCCTGGTCCTCCAGGATGGTTGTAGCCATAGATAGATACATAGATACATATAGATATAGATATCTGCAGCCATACCACTGTGTTATCTGATCAAACCTGGTTAATACTTGGATGGGAGACCACCTGGGAACATCAGGTGCTATAGGCTTGGGAGAAGGACCTGGCGACCCCAAAAAGCATTCTGCCATTGAAAACCCTATGAATATCAGAGAAGCACTGACATAATGCTGGTCATGGTATTGTGGCTGGAAGTATTTCATTCTGTTATACATGGATTTGCTGAGTCACACTCAAAGCACCTAACAATAATACATGAATATATGCATATACATATATAGTATGTATATTTGTATTATATACATTATATGTATGATGTGTGTGTGCACATGTGTGTACGTGTGTGTGTGTGTGTGTGTGTGTTTATGCCTACAGCCATACCACTGTGGTGTCAGATCTTGAAAACTAAGCAGGGTCATGCTTAGTTAGTACTTGGCTGAGAGATCACCTGACAATACTGGACGCTGTAGGATTGGGAGGACCTGGCAACCCCCTCTCCAAACCACTCAGCTGTTGAAAACCATGTGTGTGTGAGTGTGTGTGTGTGTGTGTGTGTGTGTGTATACATAAATATATATGTATATATATGTATATATAAGTATATATGAATACATATGAATATATATGTATATTCATATATATATTCATATATATATATGAAATTTCCCATTTCATAATGCCACTGAGAATTTATTTTTAAGCTCTGACTTAAGGCTACTTCCTCCAATGGGTCTTTGTATCCCATTCTCTCCTGCCCAAAGCAAACATGTTATTTTTCAAATCTAAAAAAATCTAACAACAAATCTAACAACAAATGGTCAATCATAATTTACTTTACTTTTTCTTTGATTTTTCTACCTTCTTTGTTGCTCCTCTATGAAGCAAAATGCCTACATAGAGCTGTCTGTTGGCAATGTCTCTATTTTCCTTCTTCTGGCTCTTGAATCCTCTCCTATCAGTCATCCACATCTCCCTACCTCTACCCATTGCCTCTCGTCTCACCCTTTCCTCTCTGTTCTCCAGCCACAGTGGACACGTTGCTGTTCCAAACACACTAAGCATGGATATTTTTACTGACTAATTGCACTACCTAAAATGGTACACATATCTTACTCTTTCCCCTTTTAAAAGTCTTTGCTCAAATATCTTCTCATTGAGACACACTCTGATTTGGTGACTCAAATTTTTCCATCTTATTAATAACTTGGTTTGATTGTGTACACTCATTTAAAAATTTTATAAATTTTTTTAAAATGGTTTGGTTTACCTGTCAATTTTTAAGTAGGAATATTTAATTAAGTAGGAATACAATATTCTATTCTAAATGTAATTTTGTTCTTTTTTAATAGTATCAGATTTTGTAGTATATGTTTTCATATTACATTGTTAGGTTCATAAATTTTACTGGGTCTTCTTTGTGATTTTTCCCTTTGTTATTCAGTATGTCTTATTATCCTTTATATTTTGTTAAATTGTGTATACATATGTATACATATTGCTTTTAGTTAACATTTGTCTGATCTGTCATTGTGATATCTTTATTTTCCACCTTTCTAAAAGTGTCTGTTCATGTGTATATCCTCTTATGTTGCTTAAAAACAGTATATAGGAAGATTTCTAGATAAAATTAATAAAAAGTTTTGGAATGCAGGCTTATATTCTGGCATTGTACACTTATTATGATGATTATTGCAAAATAATTTTTATTTTCTTTATCTCCTCTTTCTTTTATCTCTTTTTGTCTTTTTTCTTATGCTTCATTAATGATTTCCAATTTGTTCTTTCATGTGTACATTTTATACTAAATTCACAGTCATTTATAATGTGTAGTAAATACATTACTTGACAACATTTTATTTTTATTTTGAAACATAATTATATTTTATATTCATTTACACATCAAATATATGAATTGAAGTAATTTTCTTATTTAGTTGGGAATGCTTTATATACAGATTTAATTGCTTAGCACATTATGTTCATTTCACCAATAATTATTTCATATTTTAATGCAGTTGTCTATTTCAGGATTATATTTAATTTTGCAATGTGTCTGCAAGTTCATTTTGGGTATTCTCTCCTTTCTATTTTTTGTGTGTGTGTGTGTGTGTGTGTGTGTGTGTGTGTGTGTGTGTGTGTTTGATACTTGTAGGTGGAACTCAGGGCCTATACTAATGGGCTCTACACCTCTCCCAATTTTTATTTTCTGTTTTGGGACAAGGTCTTACTAAGTCATGTGAGCTGTCTCTGGCTCTAATTTGCAATTTTCCTGCCTCTGCATCCTGAATTGGTGGGGCCACAGGCATACACCCCTGCATAAGAGGAAGCTCTCCTTCCTCTTTTCTTATCCACTCTGTTCAGTTTCTGGTTTTTTTGTTATTGTTATTATTATTGTTGTTGTTGTTGTTGTTGTTGTTAGTAATAGTATTATTATTTCCTTCCAACCTCTCCTGAGCATGTCCTTTCTAAATCTAGATTAATGTCCAAATTTTTTAGGGCTACTACCACATTATGGTATCAGGTATATTTTATATCAAATATCCAGACATTAAGCATCTCAGTTTGGTGTTTGTTACACCCTAGGTCCTGAGGCATACATTGTGAAAGGCACAGCCCCTGGTGATAGTTTACTGAGATTTTCCATGTCTATTTTTTGAGAGAAATAAGGCAAAGAGAAGAAAATGCATACTCAAATTTGTGTTTGGGGTATTAAGGTTCTGCATGAATTATAATAGCAACCTGTAAGCCATCTCTACTTATTGGCATACTTAGGTAGCTCCAGTTCATTGCTTGACACAGTATTTCTAATCCATAAAGATTTATTTTTGAGCTTAAATCTTTCACCTTTCTTTGTTTAAAAATGCTTTTCTATTTGAAATTTTTTAATGCAGGGGCATAAAATAATATTTATCCTGGAGGAGCACAAATGAGTTTGTAGACTGGGTGTCCCCTTATTTAATTTGTGTCAGGGCATATGAAAGAAGAGTGCATGTTCTGTATTCAAATTAGAAAATATTCCCAATTAACTGTGGTGTCTACATAATTCTGCTTTGCAATGCTTAAAATAAGAAGATTAGTAAGATATGGGACTGCTATTCAGGGAAACTCTAATCCAATATTTGGAATTAAATAAAAACAAATTACTGTAATGCAAAGGAGAGCCATATGATAGTTGCAAACAAAATACAATAGATAAGATTGAAATAGATTGGTGAGGACATCAGAAAAGAAGCATTGGAAGGGATGCTAATTCATGAACATAAAAAGGGAGGGGATCTCATTTCAGAGAGAGGAGACAACATGTGATGAGGAAAAATTTTGGGCAAATATTCTTTTATTTTGGCAGTCATCAGCCCATGTAAATTGGAGAAGGATCTAGAGAAGAAGCTAATTTGGAAGCTTAGTGATTGGCGCTCTATCCTGAAAAACATCTCCTCAGTATTGGTGACCAATTGTTTTGCTTGTATCAGAGGACATAATAGTAATAATTATTATGAGGAAAAAAACTGACTTGATCAGGTAGTTAAGAATATAAGAACACACTACAATTTATTGGGATTTTAAGTTTATAAAGCTGGTAAATACACATTGTCACTTACAAATAATCAGGAACTCGAAGTACATATTTTGATGTTTAGAATTTTTCTCCAAAACCTTCATTGAATATACAGTATGAAGATATAACTGAATGAGGCATTTTACATATTTTCTCCATTGGATTCTTTAGTTGTTAGGTGACATCAAGTCAGTATCCAACTCATAATGACCCTATGTGCAACAGACGAAACATTATTGTCAATGTTTCTCTGCTATTCATAGGGTTTTCAATGGCAGATTGTGTTTTGGGAGGGGGTTGCCAGGTCCTTCTCCCAAGCCTACAGCACCTGGTGTTCCCAGGCAGTCTCCCATCCAAGCACTAAACAGGCTGGACCCTGCTTAGCTTCTGAGATCTGATGGGATAGGATGCCACAGTGGTATGGCTGCAGGCTGTACTCTTTAGAGTAACCCTATAAATTCTGCTATTGTCCATAAAATACATACAGGAAAGTGACATTTAGAAAGTTTGTATGGCTAATGAGGGACAGAATGACAATGAGTACAGCAGGGTCCTGAGTCCAGAGAAGTCAAACATTTTCCTCCAAGTGCCTCCCAGAAGTAGTTGGGGATATGAAAAGTTATGGCCATGGTTATATATCTTGCATTTTCTCATTGTTTTTACTGTATTTTCCCTCATTTTGCATTAAAAAGAAATTCAGTCTTTGAGATTATATTTAAATATAGTGATAAATGTGAACCTTGAATAATTATACTTAACAAGTGGGCTCTTGGTGGAGAAATTTCCAGTGAATTATGAGTCAAAACTATTCTTGAGACTTATTAACATGGATATAAGTAGAATAGAATAATAATGGAATGATAATGGAAACTGCACTTCTATAATTGAGATAATCCATATTCTTTAGTAAGTACCCCAGGTTAATTTGTAAAATTAGTATGCAATGATAAATGAAAGGAAAGTTACTGTGCTAGTGGGCAAAGTTTAATTTCCTGAAGCAGTGTTCAGTTTAGTGATTCTACTGGGCCTTTACTTTCTTTTTTTCCTCTTCTGATATGCAGATTACAAAATGAAATGATGGTTAAAACATAATAAAAGCTTCTGTTCTTAGGGTAATGTGCTTTTCTATGTGCTTACAGTCATTCTGTTTCATTTTAGACAATATACTTTGTGTGAATTTTCCTCTTTTGATTTTAGATTTGATGATGCTTATAATACAATATAGCCATTTTATGAAATTTCCTACTCCACTAACTTTTATTTCTCATATTTAAATATTATGCTGTTTCATCTAAATAAAATACCTAATTTCATATTGATTTTAATTATAAGTATGATGTATGCATGGCTAGCCCTGATTTGAGGGCACCTAATAACAACAAAGTTCCTCTCATATTTTCAGTGCACAAACAGGAACTTCATAAAGGAACATCAAAGAATTTCATAAAAACTTCATTGTTAATAATAATATATTATATGTATTATGTTATAATTATAAAAGAGAGTCAAATACCTATGAACATATCATCACTGGGTTGCTAAAGTAGATTTTTCTATGTCTGTACTCATTGAGGATGCATATTTTCTGATAATATGTATGTATTTTACAAATGCATTAATTCAGTTACTTTTTAAAAGTTGCTTATTTGAGTCCTTTATATCTACTATACCTTACTTTGTATCTTTGTATTATGGTTTGGATATAAAATGTCCCCAAATACTGATGTATTCAAGGCTTGGCCCACAGCTGGTGGTACTACAGACAGGTGATTGGGTCCTGAGGGCACTGACTCTCTCAATGAATTAACCCATTGTTCAGAACTAAAAGTACTTTTAGGAAGTGGGCCCTGGATGGAGGATGTAGGTGATTATGGGTGCATCTTGTCCCTGGCCTCTTCTTGTCATTCTCTCTGCTTCCTAGCTGGGATGAGTTGAGCAGCTCTGTACCATCAACTCTCTCTTCCATGATTTTCTGCCTCCTCTCAGGCCCAAAGCAAGGGAGCCACTCACCATGGACTGAAACCTCGGGCCAAAATAAACTTTTCCTCCATTAAATTGTTTGATTTCAGGTATTGTGTCACAGCAACAAAAATCTAACTAACACACCTTGCATCCCACAGGGACTCAGTATTTATGGAGGCACTGGAATAGTTTTTAGAGAATGGTATTTACGAACCTAATCAAAATCACTCACAATCGTATCATTTTCATAGGATTCATGTTCAATTACTAAGCTTGCCAGTAAGATGAATTCCACTATGCATAAGGAATTTAAGTAGACAAATACAAAATAAACAGATTGAGAATTTAATTGAGTATAAGATCATTAATCGAATATTTGTAACAGAGTGTTTTATGCCCAACTAAACTACATCAGTTTTTTAAACTGTTTTTAATCTTTCATTACTTTTTAATAGCCTTTAGTAGCTACTTTAGTTTAAAATTTAGACAAATTAGTTTGCATTATAAGAAAATGAACTCACAAGGTTTAGTAATTGTTCTATAAATTTTTGGTACCGATTAAATGTAATCAGAAGGAAAAAGCTCTACAAGTATGTGTAAAATTTCACCTTACAAATTGGATACATCACTGAACATTCCTGAGTTCACTGATTCAGTGCAATCAATGCAAAGATAGGAGAGTCATACTTCTTGTATGTAGGAAGCTCTCATATTTATCCAGCAAGAATGTCCTTAATGATGATATAGTCAGAGCAAATATAGAAGTATCTTAAAATGTAGAACAAATGTCTGAATTAGCTAACTTTGCTTATGGGCAACATGGAGGACAAGGCAAATAAATTTGTAGACAGAGTAAAACTCAATGCAAGTAGAGATCATATGCCCGGCACAGAATCAGGAAGTGTTTCCATCAGCTGTACATAGAGTCAGTCTTTACTGGAGGGCACCTAACAACAACAACAAGATTCAATCTACAACACACACACATATACATACACTTAGACACATTCGCACACACATTGCTTCTTGAAGAGTAGTTAGAAAAAATACTTATTATAATATTGTATACAAAATATTCTCACAGTATTGTTATGAAAATGTAAACAACTAGCATGTATAAGTAGCACAGAATAGATGCAAAATAGATAGAAACTATTATATGTCATTCACTTATTTTCATTATTAACTCAATATCATACATTGAATTCCAACTATGTTGGGGCATTGTTGTGTTGGAAATATAGCTAATGAACTGAACATGCAACAGTTCCTGTGTTGGAGGAGTTTACATTTATAGTGGGGAGAGACAGAAAATAAGAAATTCAAATAAATTACTATAGAAGAAAATGAATCCTACCAAAAAGAAAAATCAAAGATAATAGGAAATGGAAGTTGCTTTCATTTGCAAATAGGATTATGAGAGAAATCCTCATTGAAAAAATGAGGAAAGAATTGAGAAATGTAGACACTTGGGAGGTGAACGTTCCAGGCAGTAAAAAAAAAAAGGCAGTGAAGAACATTGAGGCTTAGGAGTGGGTGGCATATAAAAGTAGCACCAAAGGTGTCAGTGTATGTCCATGGAAGAAAACATGAAGAGGGTTACTGGGAAATAAAGTCAGAAAGATAAGGGTATACAGAGGCAGATATGAGTTTTTGAGGTCATTGTAAGTGCTTAGCTTCTTATTAGAATAATTTGGATCCCTGTTGTGGAGTTCCAAATAGAGGAGAAATTATCTGATTTTACTTTAAAAGGATGACCTTGGCTCCTACATTTAAAGTAGTATGTAGCTACACTTTGGGTGGGGTACAAGTTGGGTGGGTTGAATCAAGATTGTGAATAAAAGAGGAAATCTTTCAATGAAAGATGGAGGTGGCATAGAGGAGAGGTTATCAGTGAAGGTGCTAAGTGGTCAGATTTTGAAAAGTAGGACATAATGAGAAAGACATTGCAAATTATTTATTTACTTACTTTTTTGGTACAGCGGGCTGCAGAGAACACAGGGTTTCACAAATGCTTTGCAAATGTACCACTACATCACACCCAGCCCATTTCTACTTTTTATTTTGAGATAATGTCTTACTAAATTATGCAGGCTGCCTCTGGCCTTGAACTTGGGATCCTCCTGCCTCTGACTCCAGGGTCTCTGGGATTACAGGTGTGCATCATCACGCTGTCTGACTTAAATTTTTTCTGCCTTTAAAAACCCTATGAATAGCAGAGAAGCAGTAATAATACTGTTTTGCCTTTTGTACATAGGGTCTCTATGAGTTAGATACTGACTCTAGGGCACCTAATAACAACAAGTTTGATAGAGAAAAAAAGGGATTGCCTTTAGCTGAAATTGGGAAAACTGTGGATGGTATAGATTTGAAGGAGAACATAGATAAAGATTTCAGTGTAGGGTGTGTTAGATTTGAGATATGCAAAGGCAAATACAAATTAAAAATAAGAGACTTAATTTTTCCTATCAAAAACAAAGAGATACCTTACATCCTTCATCTTCTTAGCACATTTATTTTAGAAAACTTGTATATTCTCTCTCTGGAATGTAAAGCTAACTAAGTTTCTTGTCAGCTTCAGGACTTGAGATTACCTTTCTTAAGGACCTGAAAACCATCTCTTTGAAATGTAATCATCTAGAAAACAGTACTCCTGTCTCCTAGTTTGTGGGAGAATGGAAAGGCCTACCTTCTGAGGGCTCCTAATTTCAAGTTACAAAACTACATCTTGCCATAATGATGGTAGCTCATGTTTTTCTTTCAATAAAGTTGGTTAGCTAACCTAGTTGGTAACCCCAATTACCAAAATGAATTTAGGGTGAACTATATGTGACAAATGATGCTGTAATTCCTCTCACTTTGGCACTAGCTGTTGTTGGGGTGGGGTTTAGCTCATTGGTAGACTGCTGCTCCATATGCTCTGAGGACCCTGGTTCCATCCCACCACTGCAAAAATGGGAGAAGGATCTGGCAATCCACTCCTGAAGCAATCCTGAAACAATCAGCCATTGAAAACTCTATGAGGGTCACTGAGACAGACCTAAATAGATGGTACCTAACAACAACAAATCTTCATAAAATTTTTAATAGGTCATTGTGAACAATAATCAGACCACTTTGCAGCAGAACAACAGAATTTATTCCTATATCTGTGTTTTGGTATCCATCGTCCTGTTGGGGATTTTTAAAATGCACCCCATAACTAGGGTCCCTCATACTAGCATGAGGGACTGACCTCAAAGTGAGCCCAGGGCCACATCCCACTCACTCACTCCTACCCTTCCCATCCAGTGAGTAAAGATGGCCTCTGACCAGCCTTACCAGCCTCAACCACCTCAATTTTGATTGCCTACCCCTAGCATCTCAGTTAAATAACTGCCTGTACCTGGCAGGTATGACAGTTCACCTGCTGTACCTGTCAGGAATGTGCCCTGATTGGCTAACCCCAGTACACACCCCCCTCCGGGACCCTATATAAGCATGGCTCCCGGACCCCCTTCACCCTACCACCATTCTCCGTCCTTCAACTGCTGTCCGGACCCCATGACCTTGCTCCAGTGCTCCCCAATCCAGCAGAAGATCTCTAAGCAAGCCTACACATAAAGACCAGGGGTCCAAAGTGCCAAAGGCTACAAGCAAGCAACGAAGAGCCTCCCAATTCCTACCACCCTTGGGAAGGAGGGAGGTAGAGAAGGCGAGCCGCAAGAGTGAAGACCACAGGACCTTCAGCCCAGAGGAACACCAACTGCTTGTAGCTGTGCCTTTAAGGCTGTGCTGTTCCACCAGTGAACCTCAGCATTCTATGCTGTAGGCTTAGAGCTAGCACTTGAGCACTTGACAGGGGCTGCTTGCTGGTTGCACCCCACTTAGGGAGTAACCCAATAAACATTCCCTTTCCTGCCTCCAGCAGAAGGTCTCTGGAGGTCCTTCTTTGGTGCCTCCGGCCACTACACCAACCCCATCCAGTGGGTCCCCAATACCCACTTGGTGTCAGGGCAAGGCTCTGACCTCTGCCAGGCCTGAGCCAAACCCTGACAGTGTCCAATATCCTTTTATTCCCTCCTCTTTCTTACTGAAGGAAGTGACAAAGAGAGGTAAGTGCTAATTATCTTTATCTAATTGGTGCACATTGTACATGTATTGAAGAATCAGACTGTATGCCATTAGCAAGTATAATTTTCACAAGCTAATTAAAAATTAAATTTAAAAATTCTCAACAAATTTGTACTTTACTATTGAAGGAGTATGTGTTCCAGAATCCTTTCAGAAACACCATGTGGTTGGAAAATGACAAGTCAGTAATATTGCCTTTAGGTCTTCCTATTACAGTGAAAATATCTATCACACTTGGAGTGAATATATGAGAATCATGTCTTGCCATGTCCTAAGGATCGTTATTTTCATTTGGATGAATTTACATATTTGCTAGGGCTCTAAGGCAGGATTCATATCAAAAAATGAATTATTACTATGTATGAGATGAATGTTTGCAGCAAAAGCACCCTGGCATCGGATCCCACTTTATCTCAGAAGCTAAGCAGGGTTGGCTGGTGAATCCTTGGATGGGAGACCACCTGGGAATACCAGGTGCTGCAGGCTAGGGAGAAGGACTGGGCAGCCTACTCCTGAAACAATCTGCCATTGAAAGTCCAATGAATAGCACAGAAGCACTGACATAGTGCCAGCCATGACACAATGTTGGGGAATGTTTTGTTCTGTTGTATGTAGGACCTGACTCTACAGCACCTAACAACAATGTGATGAGTATCATCCTAAGGAAAATGATTTGCATAGCCAAAAGAATATATTTCAAAAAAGTTGGATGAGAAATTGTGACAATCTAAAGCATTTGCCTTTCCACAATCCCTCCTCCTTTTTGTTCCTAAATCTTTGTTCCTTCTGCTAACTACATTTATTTTTATCCCCTTTGACCTCAAAATAATTCACGGGAAGGAGGAGGTAATGATTCAACAACTATGGAAACACTAAGGGCATTAGCTGCCCTTGAAAAGGGGCAGCTAATGGCCATACTTGAAGCTTTTCCACCACAGGGGAGCTAAGAGAGAGAATTCTCAGTGGTGTATCCAGAAGATAAGTGAGTCTCTCATGGATGGTACTTTGTTTAGGCTTTCTGAAAATTTACTCTTATGGACCCAGGGACAGATTATGATCACATTCTAGACTTAGCAACACTTCTGTTGCTCTCCTGCTGATTACTCAAACTCAAGAACATGCATTCTAAGGATGAGGTACTAGAAAGGACAGGATAGATGATTATTCAAATCTTAGCTGCAGACACACAGTCTTGGGGAAATCTAGAGAAAAATAATGAAGAAAATTCAAAAGTAAAGACTGTTGTGTTGACTGTTCCTTTAGAGCTCTGATGGAAGGGAATAAATCCTGCACTAACCAATCTATATCCCCCATGTGTCTGTCAGCTTGCCATGCCATGGGAGATTGTGTGTTGCTGTGATGCTGAAAATTATGTCCCCAGTATTTCAGGTACCACCAGGGCCACCAATGGTGGATAGATTTCAGCTGAGCTACCAAATGAAGACAGATGAGGGAGAAGGAACTGGTAGCCCACTCCTGAAACAATTAATCATTGAAAACCCTATGAATATCAAACCTAGTGTCAGAGAAAGACACCCTCAGTCTTGAAGGAATTCAGTAAATGACCGAAGAAGTGTTACCTCCTCAAATAATATCAGCCTCAATGAATGGAATGGAGTAAAGTCCCTAGGACCTCCTTTTGCTGATGTGGCACAATTCAAAATGAGAAGAAACACAGTGACTGCAACAATGGGCTCAAACATAAAAAGATCACGTGTACGGAACAGTGTTGGATAATGTTTCATTCTGTTATACATAGGGTTGCTATGAGTCAGACCAAGCTCAAGGACACCTAACAACACGAAGTCAATCTACAAAGAGATAAAAGAAAGAAGTAAAAGTGTTTGTCATTATTGGCAGAAAACAGGATATCAGAAGAGATTTACAGAAAGAGACCCTAGAAGATAGAGGAAATAAAGTAATAGAAGAAACAGGTGATACCTAGAGGGACAAAAGACTTAACTAGGAAATACTTAGTAAATGGGTAAAGGTTGGCAAATAAAGGAATCTCAATAACTTTTTTCCAGTCCAGTTGATAACTGCTGTTCCTAATAAATACTGGTGCTATTTATTCTGTAGTTTCCTCATAAATTTCTCTCTTCATTTGGTGATAAATCAATGCAAGATGGTTTTAGGGTGCTCAAGTATTTTGGGCTAGACTTCTATACTTCTATGTGTTTCTTTTCCTCTGATGTTCCTGTATAGATAGTCCCTCTGATTCAGATTTAGGGGTTTTTACTTTTTACTGATTGCCTCATAAAAAATTGCAAAATATGTGCTGTTCAATTAGTAGACTACCATATTCAATATTCTGTACTACAGACAGACTCTGTAGCTCCTGTGGGAAATTATACGTGATTTGATGCCAACACATGTGCCTTCTGAAGGAAAAGGGACATGACAGAGAGCAATTTCTCACACTGTGCTGAAAAAGTATCCTGTCATGGTTTGAATATAAAATGTCCTCCACAGATCACAGGCTTTAACATTCACTCCCCAGCTGGGGGCGATGTTCACAGAGGTCATGGAACTTTGGAAGGCAAGACTGAATTTTGTGGCAATGATCATGGGGGTGGGTAGGTGTTGAGCCTTTGGAGTTGTTTTACCCAGATCCACACCCCAGTTGCTCTCTATCTCTTGCCCTGTGATGCTGTGAAGTCATTTGCTATGTGCCCAGTCTAGATACCTGCCCTACTGCTATGCCTTGCTGTCCTTAAAGACTATCTTCCTGAGCTCCCAATAAACCTCTTCCACTATAAGTTTGTTTGGCTTGATTTTTCTGCTACACCACCCCCAACTGACTAATACATATACCAACTGAATAAAAACTGACACATTGGTTCAATATAAGGAAAATTCGTACTGGTAATTACAGATATAGAACCGATTAAAATAAGACACCCAAAGTATAATCTATGAACATGTATAAAAATCCTTTGTGAAAATCTGAAATTTAGAAAATAAAATTGGTTTTATGAGACCCAGGGAAATAACAAATAATAGACAAAAAAAAACCCCACCCTTTAATACTCGCATATTTCCAAAAAAGACATAAATTTGATAGTTAATAAATATATACATGTAGAAAATATCACTCATTAATCTATGTAGTTCCCTAACTCTGTAACTATATAGACTTTTGAATTTAGTACACTTATCCATAAAACTTTCCTTTGCAATATCTGCAATGTATTTCTTTCCGTACCTGTAGCAACACTCTAAAATAGTATTTGGATTTACTAGTAAAAGCATTTAGACGTTGTGGCAAAGTATTCCTCAAACTTTTCAAGACTCTGCTACTAGCCTTGCTAATTATTTACAATTAAAAATAAAAGTTAAAAGATTTGTCCCATCAGAGAGATCTAAAATTATTCACAATGTGTTTGATTTGTTAAGAGGGAAGTGAACATGAGCAGCATACAATGAAATGCATGTAGGGAAATGTCATAATGAGACCCATTAAGTTGTACATTAAAAATTACCAATAAAAGTTTTATAAAAACAAAAACTAAATTTAAAAAATTGTGTTTGATTTGCTGGTAGTCTCAGAAATTGGACAGCAGTAAATGAATATTGAAAATTTTGGCTTGGTGACAAGTCTTTACTAAAGGACATAAAACCTCCCTAGACAAATTGCAATACTGCTCAAGTGCATCTGTTATCAGCCATAACTCCATGTATTCATGTAGTTGTACAATCTAAGAGTCAACTCATTTTGCCAATAAAATATCCTACTATTAAAAAAAACTTACACAAATTTTGTAACTAATACAGAATTGTAAACATTGTATTCCACCTTTTGTAGAATGGACTAAACTACCAATAAAGCAAGTGCATGGTAGTTCACCAAATCCTCTAGTTTGAACTCTCATATCTAAAGAGGATTTTCAACCACTGAAACTGGCTTTAGACTCTTTCCCAGCTTTGGAGATTCCCAATATTGAAAAACCCAGCTCAACTTGCCTGTTTTTCCTATTCATATTCCACATTAAGTCCTCCTGTGCTGTCTTGACTTACAAAATTTTGGAGTTTTATGTTTTATCTGGAATTAAGTACACATAAGCAGAAGAGTTAATAACATTGTGAAAGCTGTAATTTTTCATTCTGGGTTTAATACACACATATGGCATCTGTCATGAAATAGGACAATGTTTTATTTAAATAGTATTTTAAAACTATAGTGATAACTAAGATGGCTCATGAAAATTTGATAGCTGACTTGTCACAGGCTTTAAACTGTGTGTTCAAGTCAGTACTGCATTGAAGAACTCACACGGGGCAGAAGGGTAAATTTTCTAAAGGCAATAAATTGTTTAAATAGAGCCACCAAAAATACTATTAAAATGTGGCAGAGTTCAAACGTAGAGGGTACACTTTTAACATGGAATTTCGTTCATCTTTAAAAACATTTCATAAAAGAAAATGAAAAACATGGTTGACAAAAGGGGCTAAAATTTTTTTACTGTACTATGGGAATTGTTTAACAATAATTCCCATACCCTGGTCCCCATTTTTGCTTGTTAATACTGTTATAAAAATATCATCTGAACAAGAGAGGGATTTTAAAGACACTAGACTCTTCCTATGACTACCAAAAAAAAGATAAAACAAATCAAGATATACCCAAGAAATGTGTTATTTATTAGTAGAATTCTTTACAGTTCATTCCCAAGGAAAGCACATGGAGTCTTCTTTGAGCATCTTTACCAGGACAGTAATGACAAATGGACTTCAAAGAACTAAGGACTGTTGAAGATAAGAGATTTTGTCTCAATATGTTCTGTGTTATATCTGATGGTCTGAAGTATTTCCCATTTAAAAAATAAATATTAGGCAGTAGAAAAGTCTCCCTTAATATACATAATTACTGATTTGTAATATTACATTGGGAGAAGGACCCAGCAACCCACTCCCAAAACTCAATCCACCATTGAAAACCCTATGAATAGCAAAGATGCATTGACAATAGTGTTTCGCCTGTTGTACCTAGGGTGGCTTTGAGTGGGAGCCCGACTTGATGGTACCTAACAACAACAACAACAACAACAACAACATCAACAACAATACTACATCACACTGGCTAGAACAGAGGTAGTAATTTTATTTCTGCTGTTTTACCAGAATCAAGCAAATGTTTGCAGGTTCTTTTAAGCCTTAGTCCCCTGGACAAACTAAGAGAATGAAGCAAACTCTGAAACACCCATTAGTTATAGAAAAGCTCATGTTTTCAACAAGTGTTGGTGGAATCCACATACAAAAAATTAATCTAGAAGCAGATTTTATATTTTTCAAAAAAATTAACTCAACAAAGGTGATAGACCTAATTGTAAAGTGCAAAATTGTAAAGTTCCTAGAAGATAACATAGGAGAGATCCTAGATGACCTCGGGTCACAATGACTTGTTAAATATAAAACCAAAGGCATGACTCATGAAATAATTGATAAGCTAGATTTTATTGTCATTCAAACTTCTGATATGCAAACAATACTAACAAGAGTGTGAGAAATCAAGCTATGGGCTGGGAGAAAGTACTTGCAAAAGACATATCTAGAATATCTATTCAAAATATATAAATTACTCTTAAAATTCAATAATGTGAAAATAAACAATTCCATTGAAAAGTGATCTGAAGACATGTAAAGATATGTAACCAAAGAAGATGTGTTGTTGATGTTAGGTGTCTTTGGGTCAGGTCCTACTTGTAGTGACCCTCTTAGCGATTTCAATGGCTGATTGCTTTAGAATTGCATTAGGAGTGGACTGCCATGTCTTTCTCCCAAAAGAATATATACAGATGGCAAATAAGCATGTAAAAAGATGTTCATCATCATCTTATTAGAGGATTGCAATTTAAGTGTATAACAATATACTACTACACACCTATTTGTTGTTGCTAGGTGCTGTCGAGTTGGTATCCGACTCATAGCGACCCTATGTACAACAAGCAAAACATTATTGTCAGTGCTTCTCTGCTGTTCGGAGTTTTCAGTAGCAGAATGATTTTTGGGAGTGGGTTGCTGGGTCCATCTGCCAAGCCTATAGCACATAGTGTTCCCAGGTGGTCTCCCATCCAAGTACTAACCAGGCTCAACCCTGCGTAGCTTCTGAGATCTGAGTAGATCAGATGCCACAGAGCTACCACTGCAGGCTATACACCTATTAGAATGACCAAAGTCCAAAATGCTAACAAGAACAAATATGGAGCAAGAGGATATTCCATTCTCTACTATTGGAAATGTAAAATGGTAAAATGAGTGTGGAAAATAGTTTGAAGATTTCTTAAAAACAAATAAAATAAAATAAAACAAAACAACAACCTAAACCCAATATTACCATACTCCCCAGCAATTGTGCTCTTTGTTATTTATTCAAAAGGAGTTAAAAAATGTAGGTAAAATGTAGGTAAAAACCTACATATAAATATTGATAGCAACTTTATTTGTAAGTACTAAAACTTAGAAGGAAACAAAACCTCTGACAACACATACATGAATAAATAAAATATGCTATATCCAGACAATGGAGTATTATTTTGCACTAAAAAGAAATTTGCTACATTCTGTAAACAGATATGGACTAAATCTTCATGTATATTGCTAAAGAAAAAAAGCCAAGGAGAAAAGGATAAATACTATATAATTTCAAATATGTGATATTCTGTAAAGGGCAAAACTATGGAACCAGAAAAAAATATTTGTGATTCCCCAGGGTAAAGGGAAATGAAAGGCAAATAAGTGGAACAAGGTAGACATTTAAGGGAGCAAAATGATTCTGTGTGATACTATAATGAATATATGCCACTATAGATTGGTGAACTCCTACAGAAAGTATAACTTCAAGAGCAAATTCTAAGCAATGGAATTAGGATAATAATGATGTGTCCATGTAGATTTATTGAATTTTTTTGTAACAAATATACCATTCTGGTGTGGGATGTCGAGAGTGGAGGAGGCTATGAATGTGTATGGCAGAGGGCATATAGGAATTCTCATACTTTCTGTTTAATTATTCTTGAACTTAAACTATTTTAATAAATAAAATCTAGTTGGAGATAGTGTCACATGCCTGTAATCTTAATGACTTGGGATGTTGAGGTAGGAAAATCACAAGTGCAAGTTCAGAAGCAGACTGTGCAACTTAGCAAGACCCTGTCTCAAAACAGAAAAGGGGTTGAGGATGCAGCATAGAGACAGAACACTTGCTTAGTGTATGCCAGTCCCTGGGTTCAACAGCTGGCCCTCAAGTATTGCCAAAAAATTAAATTAAAAAACTGCCACTGGCTAGGATAACCTAAAATATTAAGATGGCATACTATTTTCCCACTAGCATTGTTGAAAAGTTAAAATAACTGTGAACAACCAACGGTTTTTCCCCTCTAAGTTTTTCTGTGGGAGGTCTATGAATTTGGGTCTGAGACCATGTTCTGTGCCTTCTTTAACTGAATTCACTCAAAATTGGTCATGTTCAGTACTTTTGAATGGATTCTTTACTACCCAGAAACCCTGAGATACAGGTGTAAGGACCAGGAATGACCAGTGAGAAGTCAGACATACATACCGGCAAATGGATTTCATCTACGAAATGTGTTCCAAGGGAAACACTGGTCACTATACTGGACATTCTTTCAAGTGCTGTGATTACTCAAATGAAAAAACAAACAAAAACCACTGGATTTGGGCTTCCCATGGGAAGTCAGCCCTTGAGGAGGATGGAACTGTGGTTCCCCAAAAGAACTGAAATTTCACTACTCTAGAGTAAACTTCTGGTACTGAACTCAAGTGAAAGGAGATAGTCTAGCAAATTTATTACCAATCTCAGAGACTACTTGCTTGTCATTTTCACCAAGTGGAGTTATTTCAGCTACTTTACAAGCTATATTAGAAAACAAGTATGTTATTTGTTCAAATAGCTTCTCTTTCGGCAGTCTTAGTAATAATCCCAAAATGACATTTGTAACCAGCTCCAAATTAGATTTCAAGTACAAACAGAGTCTGGAATTATAAATGCAGCATGTTTGATAGAGTGGAAGAGGATCATCTACATTGGTAATTTTTGATAATAAAATAAAAGTAGTTAATATGTATCCAGCTACTTGAGTGCTAAATATGAAGCAAAAATATCTTATAAAGTGGATAATTAGAAAAATTATTTAGAAAAAAAATCTATTTAATATACAAGTAATGAATCTAATGCCCCCAAGTATGGACTGGAAATCATAGGTCCAGCATCCTTCAGTTAACTTTAGAATGTAAATTTTCTCTAGCCATAATGTAGAAAGGATAAGCAAGGATGAACATTTATTATTTATGGAGATTTAGCTGTTAAAATACAACTAATAATTTAGACTCAATACAAAAATAAGTAAATAAATAAATAATAAATACAACAGTAACAACAAAATAGCCTATATGGTGAACTTGTCTTTAATACACAAAGAAATTTTCCTTGTTGTTATTACGTGCCTTCTAGTTGGGTCTGAAATGTATTTTTTGATGACGAATGCAACCCCATTTCTCTTTAGTTTATCATTCCCAGCATAGTAGGCCATGTGATTGTTTGACTCAAAATGGCCTATGCCAGTCCATTTTAGCTCACTGATGCCTAGAATGTCAATGTTTATGCGCTCCATTTCTGTTTTAACAATTTCTAATTTGCCTAAATTCATACTACATATATTCCATGTTCCAATTCTTAATGTTGTCATTATTAATGTTGTCAGTGATAGAATAATATCCATACGCCTACAAGGAAGGCCAGTTAATGTGACTATTATTCAAATTTATGCACCCACCACTAAGGCCACAAATGAAGAAAGGGAAGACTTTTATCAGTTTCTGCAATCTGCAATAGATCGAGCATGCAATCAAGACATACTGATAATCACTGGTGACTGGAATGCAAAGGTTGGAAACAAAGAAGAAGGCCCAGTAGTTGGAAAATATGGTCTTGGTGACAGAAACGAAGCCAGAGATCGCATGATAGAATTTTGTCAGACCAATGACCTTTTCATTGCAAATACATTTTTTCAACATCATAAACGGAGACTATACACATGGACTTCACCAGATGGCACATACAGGAATCAAATTGACTATATATGTGGAAAGAGACAATGAAAAACTCTGTTCAAAATGTCAAACAAGACCAGGTGCTGACTGTGGATCAGACCATCAACTTCTCATATGCAAGTTCAAACTGAAGCTGAAGAAAATTAGAACAAGTATACGAGAGCCATGGTATGACCTTGAGTATATCCCACCTGAGTTCAAAGATCACCTCAAAAATAGGTTTAATGCATTAGACACAAATGACAGGAGACCAGAAGAGTTGTGGCATGACATAAAAGATATCATCGAAGAAGGAAGCAAACAGTTCTTAAAAAGACAAGAAAAATAGAAAAGAACAAATCACATGTCAAAAGAGACACTAGACCTTGCCCTTGAACATCTAGCAGCTAAAGCAAAAGAAGACATGAGGAAGTTAAGGAACTAAACAGAAGATTTCAGAAGGCAGCTCGAGAAGACAAAAACAAATATTATAATGACGTGTGCAAGGAGCTGGAGGCAGAAAACCAAAAGGGAAGAACACACTTTGTGTTTCTCAAGCTTAAGGAAGTGAAGAAAAAATTCAAGCCTCAAGTGGCAATAGTGAAAGATTCTACAGGTAAAATATTAAATGATGCAGGAAACATCAAAAGAAGATGGGAAGAATACACAGAGTCATTAATCAAGAAAGAATTGGTAGATGACAAACCATTCCAAGAGGTTGCATATGAAGAGGAACCAATGGTGTTGAAGGATGAAGTGGAAGCTGCGAAGCGGAAGAAGTGGCGAAACACAAGGCTCCAGGAATTGATGGGATACCAATAGAGATGTTTCAACAAACAGATGCAGCACTGGAGGTGTTAACATGCTTATGCCAACAGATTTGGAAAACAGCTACTTGGTCAACTGACTGGAAGAGATCCATATTTGTGCCTATTCTAAAGAAAGGGGATCCAATTGAATGTGCAAACTATCAGACAATATCATTAATATCACACACCAGCAAAATTCTACTAAAGATCATTCAGAAGTGACTGCAGCAGTATATAGACAGGGAATTACCAGAAAATCAAGTGGGATTCAGAAGAGGGCAGGGAACTAGGGACATCATTGCTGATGTCAGGTGGATATTAGCTGAAAGCAGAGAATATCAGAAAGATGTCTATCTATGTTTTATTGGCTACGCAAAAGCATTTGATTGTGTGGATCATAACAAATTATGGATAAAACTTCAGAAAATGGGAATACCAGAACACCTAATTGTGCTCATGAGAAATCTGTACATGAACCAGGATGCAGTTGTTGAAATAGAAAAGGAAACACTGAGTGGTTTAAAGTTGAGAAAGGTGTGCGTCAGGGCTGTATACTTTCCCCCTATCTCTTCAATTTATACGCTGAGCAGATAATCCGAGAAGCTGGACTTTATGAAGAAGAACATGGCATCAAGATTGGAGGAAGAGGGCCGGGCGTGGTGGTGCACGCCTGTAATCCCAGCAGCTCGGGAGGCGGAGGCGGGAGGATCGCAAGTTTGAGACCAGAGGCAGTCTGCGTAATTTAGCGAGACCCTGTCTCAAAAAGTAAAAAAAAAAAATGGGCTGAGGTGCAGCTCAGTGGTCCAACACTTGCAAAGCATGCAGGCGCGAGGCCCTGGGTTCAACCCCCAGTACCGCAAAAAAAAAAAAAAAAAAAAAAAAGATTGGAGGAAGATTCATTAACAACCTGCATTATGCAGATGACACCACTTTGCTTGCTGAAAATGAAGAGGATTTAAAACATTTATTGATGAAGATCAAAGATCATAGCCTTCAATATGGGTTACAACTAAACATAAACAAAACAAAAATCCTTACAACTGGGTCAGCACGCAACTTCACAATAAATGGAGAAAAGATTGAGGTTGTCCAAGATTTTGCTTTGCTTGGCTCTATAATCAACACCCGTGGAAGCAGCAGTCAAGAAATCCAAAGATGCATTGCTCTAGGAAAAGCTGTGGCAAAAGATCTCTTTAGAGTATTGAAAAGCAAAGATGTCATATTGAAGATGAAGGTGCGTCTGACTCATGCCATGGTATTTTCAGTGGCATCATATGGTTGTGAAAGCTGGACATTGAACAAGAGAGACAGAAAAAGAATTGATGCTTTTGAATTGTGGTGCTGGAGACATCTATTAAATATACCATGGACTGCCAAAAGAACCAACAAATCTGTCCTAGAAGTACAACCAGAGTGCTCCTTGGAAGCAAGAATGGCCAGACTGCATCTTACATATTTCGGACATGTAGTCAGGAGAGATCAATTCCTGGAGAAGGACATCATGTTTGGGAGAGTGGCAGGTCAACGCAAAAGAGGAAAACCCTCCACCAGATGGATTGACACAGTGTCTGCAGCAACGGGCTTAAACATAAATAAGATCATTTGCCTGGCACGGAATTGGCAAATGTTTCAATCCGCTGTACATAGGGATGCTATGAGTTGGATTCGACTCGACGGCACCTAACAACAACAACAACAAGTTGGGTCTGAATCACAGTG